>JBBPMA010000178.1:0-39521 GCA_038090075.1 Xanthoconium purpureum | reverse complement strand
GGTCAACGTCAAGAGTCAGTATGTCGGCGCGTGGGGTTTTCGCCAAAGCTTTCTCATCGTCGCTTTCGGGAGAGGAGAGACAACGTTGCGTGAAATCTGACGGAAGGGTTTGAGCGCATGGTATGCGGATAGTAGAGGGTAAACTCACCGGAAACCCAGTCGACGACGGCCGCATTCATATAGGCCTCTTTGCCAAAGGTATCTACAAGCTCTAGAAGAGATTCCCCTGCTTTTTTTATGCGACCCGCTGAATATAAGGCGTCACACATCCTCTGTCGAATCGTGATGCCGAGATTATCGAACTTCCATCCAGTGATCTATCGGGTGCAGTGAGCGATTTCCGGCAATATACCAGCTAGGAAGCTCACCAACGAGATTATGAAAAGCGGTTCGCCCCTATAGTACTGCACCCGGGCAACTGCACGCTGGAACGACTGTATTGCACCCTCGTAGTCCCCGCTCTCCCAGTGCGAGTTTCCGAGTAGAAGATACATGTACGCCTGTTGGGAATGTTAGTGCTGGAATTTGCTTACTGCAGCGCGTTGTGCACATGCCTGAACCGCATAGAATGCTGAGTTGAAGGGAACTGTAGTAATAAGGTCATCTACACGTGATATGGCGTCGTCGTGCTCTTCTGCCATGAACACGATGATAGCCTAAGGAATTTGATCAATCGAAGGGCGGCTGGATCTGAAAATACGGACTTTGACTAGGAGGAGAAAGGTAGCATGAGGTGAATGAAAGCGCCAGAATGCGATGTCGCAGGTCCGATAGCCCTTGTGCTTTTCTCCCCTGCCGACATGCGCTATGCTCTTTGCGATGTAAGCGATGACGGACGGCTGGACCTTGAGAGCCTTGGTGTGAGCTTATGTAAGCATCTGCGTGTAAAGAGAGGTGAACGCTTGAGCCACACACCCCTTCGGCATCCGCGAGCGCTGTGTCCCACTTTCGCAAACGGGTTTGGACGAGAGCTCGACTAGCAAGTAGGCGATTGGGCGGATACTGAGACGCGATGACTGCTGCGGTCAATGACGCCTCCGCGTTTTCGAGCTGGTCGTGCCTCCATGAGTCGAGCGCAGCTGTGTCGATTTGAATATAAGGTTCCTTGATTTGAATGCCAGGTTCCTCGAAAGCGGATCGTAGATAAGACATAGTGATCGGGTCCTATATGACGGGCGGAGCAAGATTCAGATACGCCACAATCCGATAGAACATGGTACTTACAGAGAGACTTTTGATGGTTGTTTCCTCGTCCTCTCCACAAATGGCGAGAAACTGTCGGCACGGAGAGAGCGCGATTGCGCGTATCTGTTGACCGTGTTGAATGAGACCGAACTGGTTTTGTGTTGACGGATCCCAAAATGTGACGATGTCATTTGCAGAGTATGCGATGAATCGGTTGTGCTTTGGTAGGATAATGCACGAGTAGGCGTCGCTATCAGGGACTGACCACTCCATAATTGGTGACCCGGTGGATGCGTCGAATCGCTTGATTTTATTCTTGGATACGACAAAGAGGTGGTCGTTGAACCAGAGCAAACCAGTGTTATAGTCCGGGGTTACCTCTACATCGATATTGACGAGCAAGCGGCCGTCGCTGCTGTCCCAGACGCGAACGTAATTGCGAGTGGCTGTTGCGATGCGATCCCCTTGCGGCGAGTACTTCGCTGCGTGCGCAGACCACCACCGCTCGTGGACAAGTCCTAGTACCTGTTGGCGAGTGGCAAGGTGCCAAATTCCGGTTGTATCATCATGAAAACCGTTGCGAGATGCAGAGACGAGGTGAGTCGAGTTGGGCGAAAAATCGACTCCGTGGATGATGCCATAATCAATGCCACTGTAATCCCAATGAATGTCCTCCGTGTGGGTGAAGACTTGTTCGTATGTCATGGCATCCCAGAGACACAAATCGCCATCGTATGTTCCCGCTGCGATCCATTTTCCATCTTTCGACACGGCGAGGCAGACCACACTCGACGCTGTCAATTCTGCGATTTCCCCGCGGTCTTCTACTCGCTTCACTTGAACACCCTTGCTGTCGCTGCTTAGGATATTTTCGCCATTTGCTGAGAAAGCCCCTGTTTTTCTGTTCAGCATCAATGAGACTCGTCGGTATCAACACCCACCAGTGATCTTTGTCAACGGCATGCAGCAGAGCGATTGTGAGATAAGTGACTCGTATCTTTTCCGCGTTATACACGTTGCCTCTCACAGATGAAAGTATAGATCTGTGCACGGCACACAGGTTCCATCACCTCGTGTTTCGGCACTTGTCCACGCCAACCATTTTCACCGAGAAATCGTTTCTCCCAGCCCCCGAAAACGTACATTGTGCGGGCATATCGTACGGCACACTCCAGATATATATGTTCGGCGAATAGAAAACAACCCTTGGAACAACCCGTGACAGATGCATTGGTCTGCGTACATGTACTCTCCCTTCATTCCATCTTTTCATGCTAACACCCATGGTACGTCTCGCTGTAGGGGATCTCATCAAGGCACGATTATCTTTTCTTTCTGGCGGACGTCAGATGAAGTGTACTGTGAAATATCCGAAAGCCCGAGCCTTTAGCTTGCTCTGTTAGTGAGTAGGATAAGACAATTGACGAACAGAGTACTATACTCGGAATCATCCTACTACTGGGGTCGTGGGCAGTCGGAGAGATACATAATACATCATAGCGATCCCCATACGGTTATCTAACTGGTTCTACTAACTCTGCCGCGGACCCATTGTTCGTGTTTCCATCGTCTGATCGCGGAAGCCAGAGGTAATCCTTATCGATCTCGACAATCGGAGCAAGTAGATGGATTACGCGCGTGTTGCAATTTTACTGTCGCTCTTGTTTAAGTGATGAGATGTGAATGTTACGAGCCTCGGGCAGCGGGACATATCCAACAGAAAATCAAGAATTCTGACAGACTGTGCCTGTGACTCGCCTAGATACATCATTCCAATGATCCTTGTATACCTCACAGCCGGGAGGTTTTAGGACTTCATCACCATTATAAGCCCTCAAGATAAATTTGAAGCGAGACTCGACGCAGGCAAGGGCGGCGACGACGGGCACACATTCTGCTTCAATGGTTGAGTCGAGTACATCCAAGTGAGACGAGTATGACCTTGTCGATGCGAAGCTCCCTAGTGTTCCACTTTGAGGTATTTCTGTATAACCTCGCATATCGATAGCGACAACGATAGTAACGAGTGAGCGACGTATCCGCAGAAACTGCAGCAATCCACAAGTTGGCGTGATCCCACCTGGCGTTTTCCAACCCAAATCCGGGTTTATGAGGAGACATTCCAGGTTCGGCAATGCCAATACCAAAGCCAGCATATCGCTGTCCGTCAACCCCACATTCCAGTTGATCTTGACCTTCATGCGATGGAGATTGCGGAACGCCATGCATGCCCGAAAGTCATCCAAGCCAAGTAGGGGTGGCTCCGAACGAACAACGTTAGGTGGGGATGCAAACACTTGAGCGTGACTTGACTCTACTCTACCTGGATTTAGGAGGATGATATTAAGAGAAGCCAAGGAAGGAAAAGGAAAGTGCAACGAATGTCCGTCTGGAGGACTGTACTCACAAGACAGGTAGCGGACGTTTGGAAACAGCAGCCCATTGATGGGAGTATTCGCGAGAGTTCTGAAGGCCTTCTCATCGAGTATCCCTCTAAAGTCCATTATGGATCGGGTGCGATGTGTGTAACTTTGAAGGATATCTCACTCGGTCTGCGTAAGCGGTCTGCTCAACGAATACTACGTTGGTGGAATCAGTATCAAACAATGTGCGACGAATGGTTGCATCCGTCTTACTGAGTCTACGGAGTCCCCGGATAGTTCATGAAATACCGCCGCAAGACATCCCACAAGAGGGTATAGGTCGTCTGGTTCTTTGAATGTGCGACACAGCCAGACCGCCAGGGTGACCATAGTGACCAAGGCCGTTGAACAAAATTTCTTCTATCTCAAGCGCGTGATGCATCCTCTGGATGTGAGTCGAATGAGTCTGAATGTTGCGTTGAATTCGGAATGTGGGCGATGGAAAGTGCCTCGCAGCAAAACTTCGTGACGCGTGTACACAAAAAAACATTTTCAGATCTCTCGTGCATACAATCCCTTCAATGATAAGGGTACATACTCTATCCTGTGAAACATCAACATGGGGAGTATCATACATAATATAGCTTTGGGAGCCCCATCAGTCCCCGTACGTCATCCCATCGGTCACAGTATACCCCACCTCCCGGGATGTCATCCCACCAGGTGCAGTATTCCAGTTCAATAGTGGAATTGGGCGTAGGAGCGAAGAATGCGGCGATCGCCGGCACGGATTCCGCTTCAATCTTCGAGTCGATTATATCAATGAAGATACGTGACAACGTCTGGTTCGCCAACAATCCACTTGAAGGCAATTCGGTATAACCGCGCGTGTCGACGGCAACGTTAATCGAACAAAGCGAAGGACATATCTGAAAGAGCTGCAGCAGTCCGTTTGGCGTGATTCCACCTTGCGTGTTCCATCCATAGTGCATATTTATGCAGAAGACCTCCAAGCGTGGCCATGACGATGCCAACGCAAGAATTCCACCGTCCTCCAGGTTCACGTGCCACTTGATGTCGAGCCGGAGGACACTGAGGTTGCTCAATGTCAAGCATGGCTGCAGGTCTTCCAAGTCAAGTATGAGAGCCTCCGAGCGAAGAGAATCGTCTCCGGAAGATGATTGCTCTGAGTCCAGATCCTCAGAACCGCCTTCAGAAGATGATTCCTCTGAGTCCTGATATTCAGAATAGTCCGCGAGATCTCCTTCTAAGGCCAGCAACTCGATGGTCTGACTAGCACCAGACATCAGGACACTGGAAAGAAAGGAGGACAGCTCCTGCCGGGAAGGACAGTTGCCAGTGGAGACACTGAAAGATCTGGTGACAGGAAGCCGGCTGTGGGAGAGAAATTGAGAAATCCGATGTAAGCCTTGCGAACATAACGTCAAGTGGAACAAGTTGGAGAAGAGCAGTGACGAGTTGAGTGGAAATGTAGCATTTCGTGCAAAGCCGAGCCGGGACAACGCGGGCATGCGACAGAGATGTAAACACGCATCCGCGTCCAAGTAGCCTACAGGACAAGGTCCCTTTAACGCAAGCAGTCCATTGCCCTTCAGGTCCACGGGCGACCGGATTTCCAGCTGGAAGTCATCGAGGTTGCTGAATGCAAGGCATGGCTGCAGGTCTTCCATGTCAAGTATGAGAGCCTCCGAACTACGAGAACCGTCTCTTCGCTCCAGGCTCAGACTCTTAATGGTCTGGCCAGCACCGGACGTCAGGATATGGGACAGGAGAGAGGACAGCTCCTTCTGGGAAGGATAATCGTCAATGGAGACAGTGAAAAATGCGATAACAGGGAGTTGGCTGTGGGAGAGTAAATGTGAAACCGGGTGAAAGCCTTGAGAATGTAGCGTCAAGTTGCGCAAGTTGGGGAAGAGCAGTGGTGAGTCGAGAACTGGAAATGCACTATCAAGTGCAAACGCGAGGCTGGACAACACAGGCATGCGAGAAAGATGTATAAGGGCATCAATGTCCAAGCCAATTTGGGGACATATGACGCTCTGCATGTTTTGCCACTGGCAGATACAGTAGGAAGCAGTTTTTGTGAATGTCGTAACATCGGACCAATTCACTTCGATTGCAAGTCTTTTCACATTTGGGGAGAATGTGGCAAACGACTCGAGCGCATCCCCGAACCCGTTCGGTTTCCAGAAGTGTATGTGGAGGGACATCAGGGAGGGAAAGGAAATACGCAACAGGTGCCTAGTTTGAGAATCATACTCGGAATGCAGGCAACGGAGGTTCGGAAAGAGTGGCTCATTGGCAGGGGCGTCGGCGAGCATTCTGAGAGACTCTTCATCGAGCCCGTGATCGAGGCTCCTTATAGTGCGGACGCGTCGTGCGTAACTTTGGAGGACATCCCACTCGGTATCTGTCAGTGGTCTGCGAAACGAAAACTATGTTGTGGAATGGAGGGTGAAAAATGAGAGATGATTAGTGATAACAAACTATGTGAGGTACTCATTATCATCTTACCTCGCCCGTGGATAGTTTATGAGATGCTTCCGGAAGACACTGAACCAGAGGTGATAGGCCCGGCAATGTGTCCCAGAGCAGGTCCAATGCTGGTTCTCTGAATGCACGACATGTTCTGGCCAATAATGCCCTTGCCCGATCAGAAGTTTGTGTCGATTCAGAAGGATCATAACAATCGGGAAATATTTTCAAAAGAATTTCATGGATCTCGAGTGCGGGATGCATCTTCTGGCGGATATGAGGGCGTTGGGGAAGAGACGTGTGCGTGTTCCAGTTGTCGGCGGTCGCTGAGGAGTACTTGTAACCCGTGGGACCACAAGATGTCAAAATGTGAACACTGCCAACATTCGTGACAGAGCACCACTTCACCTTGACAGTGCCAATGCAACTCAGCACTAAGTAAGTGTAACTCAGTTGTCGCTAACGAGTACTTACCACTCCGAGTCGGCGCGAATTCAAGGTAGGTCAACGCGGGCACGTGAGCTGTCCAAACGTATCCGTGTCCACGGCGACTCGAGGACAAGATAGACACTGAATGTTGTACTAGTGACCACTGACTGCAGGCATAAAAGTTTGGTTCTCATATGCGTGCCACGAAGGCTTCGTGGCGAAACTGAACGTAAAGGATATATACTCTCCCGATTTGTTCTTTTCCCACACCCATGCTCCCTCTCAGGTCATATCACTGACGATGGTCGAAGTGGGTCATGCTCATGAGAATCCCATTCGGATGATCTATTTCCACAGGGACCCTGGACGAAGCTACCTCATTTCCTTCCATCCAGATAATGACCCACTACACTGCTGTATCAAAAAGGCTGACTCGTCGATACCTCTTTCAGACGATCATAAGGCCATCAACTTGCTCTGTGGTCCCCTCGTTTCCCAAGTACAGAGGAACATCCAATCATTCCTCGCATATAGGCAAGTCAAAGTGATGAGACTCGAGACGCTATGCTTTCTGGATCATCCGCATTAGTAGGAATGTTAACCAACGGATCAGAACCACTCAGTTTTCGACGGTCCCGTTCGTACGTTGTTAACTTCGTCTTGCCTTGCGTTTGCGCGGTCGATCAGTGAGTTCTCCAGCAGCGTCTGCGGTCCGCAGGCATGTACGATGCGACGTATTTCTCGTCCGAGTTGTCTCTGAGGATGTCGTCAACAGATTCTCGTCGTTTGGTGACTCTAGCGCGTTTTAGAGGCGACTTCTAACTGCCACTGCCAGTGGCTAGCAACGAGTCTTGTGTTCTGTCCTTGCTACTGCGCAGCAACGCTTTGCATTGGCACGATGAATCACGAAATAAACATCGTGATCTCGAACTCGGGGCCAACCATCTACATTCAAAACCCTGATAGAACGACAGTCGAACATGTTTCTCGTCGACAGAATTCCGTCGTATAATGACTCGGCCCTAGCGCATATTAGAGGCGCGACTCCAGATTGCCACTGGCTAGCAACGAGTCTTATCCTCCGTCCGTGCTACGCAGCAATCACTTCGGCACCATAGTACTGGTACGTTGTGTCACGAAATCAAACATCGTGATTTCGAACTAAGCGCCGCGTCAGAGATAATGTCATTGAAAAGGTTGATCGTCAAGTGTCTAAACCCATGAACGCTTTATCGGTACGTTACTTGCCCCCTTTTCGAGCCGTCAGGGACATCGTCACGAATCCTGGTACTGCACGTCATGATAGTCCGGGTAAGTAAGGCGAGGGAGAGTGGCGAGCCACGAGGGTCGCATGACCCTGCACAGCTGGCTTACCTGTGACTCTGTCCTCATACGATGTACGGCTACAGGGTGCACACGATCAAGAATGTCGTACGCTGCTTGACCTGTCTGTTCAGGTTCCCTTTCCTGTTTTCTCGACACATGATCCACGTACGTTATTCTTCGAGGAACAGCTTCTTCACGAAGGGTTGGATGTCGTATGGGACGACTGGGCATGAGTATACACCTGAAGAAGTGCGCCCATAGAAGCCGCCCCCATCATTCGAGGCACGGTCACTGGCTAGTTGTCCGTACCGACATCGGAAGAGAAGTACGTCGAGAGCCGAACCATGCTAAATGGGATCAAGAGAAGAATAGGATGATAGGACGTAAATATCGCCGATCGCGAGTACCATGGCGGCAGTGCGGCGGCGCCAGGGTGGCCACCTCCCTAATCCCCCTGATAAACCTGAGGCGTCGCCGAACCTAATAAAAACACGCCCTTGAGTACAGAGCCACGAGTGTAATCTATCCGATGTCAACTGCCAGTGAGGATGAACGTCATGATATAACGACACCACTAGCATAGTTGACGGCCGTCCAAAAGGGTCGTCATCGATCCTCGGAGTCAATTATGTTTGGCCGAACGCAACGTACATGGGCGTCTGCTCGGGAGGAAAAGGGAATACGCTGGAAATCCCCAGGCTCGTCTAGCATTTGGCGAAATGAATGTATTGACAGGGCCGCCCACATCTGGGCCATCACGCCTATCGACCTATCGCTATCAGCCTCTCATGACCTAGCGTCCCTCGAGTGGGACTAGCAAAGAAGCAAAGGGGAAAAAAATGGGATCGGCCTGAGGATGACGGAAAAGCCACAACGCGACCCGTACCGAGAGGACGTCAGACCGAGGAAATGAAAGGAGATCCATCGTGCAGGGTGGTGGGCTTCTGCGAGCGCGTACAATGATTCAACGAACCAATCGCGATTCGGGCGCGGTGCCCCTGGGCCTGTAGGAAGGATGGTGGCGCAACAATGAATCAGAAGAGCAAGGAGGCAGCAACAGAGGACATGCGTGATTGACAAGTTACCTCGACTTCGAGGGGGCACGTTCGAGGGTCGTCAGTTGGTCAGCCAGCGAGTCGATGCGAACATGGACGTCTTGTCTGTGTTCACATGCTTGTCTCGCGCGCCGTGAGCGGCTGCCATATACATACCACCCGATAAGAGAGAAGCAAGACGTCACCTGAATGGAACGAGCGGCAAACCACGGGATGGGAAAAAAAAATCGAAAAAAAAAGGTGAAGGGAAAGGTTGAGTTGGTGGGATAAATTCGGATTTCTCCCAGCGATTTGGAGGGTCCCCTGCTGGCAGGAACCGAGCCACCCAGTGGGCTATTCAGTAGGAGGAGAGGGAGATTGATCGACGTGATCGCTAAAGGCTGGACTCAACCGTGTTCTCAACCATCAACAGTTTGACTTGGGAAAAACACTGACCTCCGGCTCAACAGCGCGACATCACATCAAATGGCACATATCGTCAAGGCCTCCGAGCACCACCGACGCCCTGCTCGTTGACAGCTATCCTTTGCAAATGCTGCGGGAAAAGAAAAAGAAAATCTAAACCAGACAAAGCTCACATGTCAAACCCAATTCGATGCGATGCAGCGAAAAAGGACCGCGAGGTAAGATTATGTACTTTTGGCTTCTCCCTTCTTACCTCCATTTTCTGGCTTCGAAATCCCTGTTTGAAATTTCGCCCCTTGCGAAAAATTAGCACGAGGGGCGTCCGGTACAAGATAAGATTAAAAAAATCACAGCGATATGATAAGCACACGAATACTGCGGAACCTCGCGTGGAACGAGAAGCGCATCGACACGTCGACCACGCATCGTCGCTGGACGAGAACTCTGTCCGCAAACGTTGCACTCCCTGCCCTCCACCTGGCTATATCCAGATCACAGTCGTTTGCGGGGAATATTCCACGCATGTGGCATCCAATATAATTAGCCAAGGAAGTGAAAAACGGGAAAGAGGGACGAGGAATGGAAGTACGGTGCCATGTGTACGCAGGGTCGAAGCACCAACGATTTGACAGGTGTGTGTTCGTGGTGGATTCCAGTGACAGATCTCAGATACTGCCACTGGCCACGCAGGCGACTTAAACGTCGAACCAAACTGTACGTTAGTACCTGTGTATCGCGCTGGCATGCGCCACGAGAGGTTGCATACATGTCAATGCCACGCGATAAGGTAAACGCGGGAATAGGTGAGTGGGGGATAGATAAGCACATACCCATATTGATCGGTCCCGCCGACTTTGGCCAAGGGCCCGTCCCGATTTGACGGCTGGCCTCATATACGGTCTGGTTACCAGACCACATCTCAATATCATAGACAGGGAGTGGCGGCGCCATCCACGTAAAACGCGCGCGACCGTCGTTTTTTGGAAACTGGACCAAGACATGTGACCCTGTTGCCATCTCATACCTTCCATGATCTCTCACCTTGGACTTCGAAACGCACGTTGATAGTAGCGGAGCGATGTCTTAACGGGGCACGAGAACGCTGTTATAGCCCTACCCGTGTGTACATACACAATGAAGGCTAATCCACGCAGTACCATCGCGACCTCAGGCTGTCCCGACGACACACATTGAATCGACGGCCGTCCGAGCACACCAACTTTTCCCCGGATAGCCAAAAGATCGAGAGAATCGGATGGGAAAGAAGTCGAAACCAGCTCAAGAAAGGAAGGGCAGCAACGGGGACAACCAATATATCAAAGTGATTGACTCGACGTTGCCTCAGCTCGCGACGACCATATGTTTGAGGGTACACCACATAACGCCCTGTTCTCCGAGACCCCAGGTAAAGCACGTCAAATGCGGAATCTCACGCGGGCGTAGCTCGACTTACTGCATTATATCTTGATCTCGACCCGGTCCGCTCCCTTCATACCTATCTGGAGGGCTCCACATTCTGCACTCCGTCGGTCCAGCGTCCCGAGGCTTTTTTTGTCTGAAACGATGGCACAATCGGGGTTACCCTAGGCCTGGGCAGCTTTGCCGCCTTCTCGCAAGTGAAAAACGAAAAGGGGAAAGCAAACACGACCATTTAATTTGGAATACCTTGCCGACATCCCGGGGTTTCCTTTGTGGCGACTCGTATTTCTGCGTCCGAACTCGCCGTGGCGACCATCTGCAGCGGTTTCCTGGGGGCGCCCTATCCCCACACGCTTCTATGATAGAACTGACCGGGTCAAATGGATCAACGCCGCGATGAGTGAACGGACTCAGAAACGCGGCGTTCGCCCGATTCAGATTGTTTGAGCAGATTAGATGTTCGGATTTTTCCCTTCGACAACATCCAGCTCCACAAGCCCATCGCAAATGCTAGTGTCGCGATTGCACGTCTGGGCGATTGGTCCAGGATCTGTTTTCCTCTTTTTTCCATTCGTTCGGGTGCACGGCAGGCCCACGGCAGACGGACCCGGTTGCCGTCACTTGAATATGAAACGGTGCCGGTCGGTACCACAGCCAACGGCCAGTGATTACAGCGTCCCGACAGAATGGCTAGTGTGAAAAACAACCAAGAAAAAGAAAATAATTGAACAAAAACGTCCCAGCAGAAACGAAATGCAACGTCTCTCTGAATCCGCCGTATGCCATGTCCAAATCAAACAACATCCATGATGGAATGAAAGAGGTATCTGCAAACGAACGTGCCAATCCACAATGCATGTGATAGACAAAAAGGAGTGTTACATATGTTCAGTATGCTTTGTTCGAATCTTGAAATGCATCTCTTCCCGCAAGGTGGGTGGAGGTGAGGGGTATCCTAACAAAATAGTCTCCGCCACCATAGGATGAACCGCGTCCACCATCCGCCCTTGTAGCTATCGCTCCGTTGCTTGGTGCTCACCCACATCGAACCTGTGCCATAGCGAATTTCCTTGCCGTCTACTCTCTCATCCTCGCCCTCCTCGATATCAGTTACCCGAGGATGCGACGAGACGGTGAAGCGGGGCGGCGATCCTCGCGTGATGAACGAAGGGAAGACAGTCAGCAACGATAGATACTCGGGATTCGGTAGACCCGGCGTTGTCCAAATGCGCAAATACATGTCGTCCGATTCATCGGATGGGATCTCTGAACGAAGAGGAGCCAGTTGCAGCTCCTCTTCTGCATCGGGATCGCGTGGGAGAGCGCCATCTTCCGTGTTATCTGTGGAGGAAGGTGGGGGTGGGATCGTGACACTGGAGGAATGAGAAGACGCAGACGGGAGGGAGTGTGAGAGGGGGGGCATGTCTAAGAATGGGTCACTCGGTGCTCGCGCACGTTTACTGTGAGTAACCATGGAGATGGGTGACGGTTTTGGTGGACGATAAGCATTGGACGTGGATAATGAATTTGATTTGCTATTCCGACGTGAGGACGATGGCGCACGGGAACCATAGCTATGACTCTTTGCAGCCGAGGAAGGTACTTCCTCAAAGGCAAGAACCTAAACAGCGTGTGGGTGTCAAAGTACATGATTAGTAAAGACGTGAACCTACCCCTTTAAGAACGTCAACAGCGTCGAGCATGAAGTCTTTGCCACTGCGTGTGAGAGGGGGGGGAGAAACATTAGGCCAAAGTAAAGAATGCCAGATAGAACGTAGACGAGACATACGCTGCCTCTTTGAACACGGCATCATCGAATTCCCATCGAACTTTGTTTCGCCCCGCACCCCCCAGTTGTTCTGGGAGAACTTGTAATCGCATGACAGCCCAGAGCGCTTCAAAGAAGGGTTTCGTTCCTGGCATGCCCATGGTACACCAAGTTCTCACAAATCTATCGAACCGTTCGAAGCGCTCCTTTCGCGCGATTGGACCGGTAGGATCTGCGCGGGAATGAGGCATCAGGGAACCCCCCGGTTGCGTCGCACAAATGTGTGCCTGAAACTCCGCATGTCGACGTGCGTTGACACTCGCGTGGTAAGCAGAGCGGACGGATGCTTGGAGGCGCGAATAAAGGGCACGTTGCGATGGGGCGACGTTGGCGAGAGTTTGTGTCATGACACGACCAGCGGCCTCGTCCTGGTCAAAGTACCTATCGAGCGTCGTGAACGAGAGAAAGAGAGATGGAAGATGAGTAGCGTACCATGAGCGACAATAGTCTGTGAACTTCTCGAGGTCGCTTTGGGACACGCCGAGAGGTGTGGAGGAACGATTGCGAGCCGGGGGAGTCGGACCTGTGCGACCGCCTCTGCGGCCCCTGGCTCTACCACCAGGGAAAGATGGAGAAGCCGGCGACGCTGGGGGTTTGGAGTGAATTGGACTGGTTGGGGGAGGCGAGGAAGGAAGGTCATAAAGGAGTGTCTGGTTAGATTGGGTGTTGATGTGAACCGAGGTCCTCGGGGAAGGATGGCGCAGAGGGGGTGGTGGCGGGCGAGGACGGGGGGTTTCTAGACGATAGGCAGCTGCTGACATTGTGTTTCGAAACCAGTTCGAGGTGGACGAGCAGCGGCTGGCTGGGTTGAGTGGGCGGCTGGCCACTTGACTAGGATTGGGTGTACAGTGCAAAAAAAAGAGTCAAGCCCTGTCTTGGGAGTCTGGGCGGTCGGTTGAGCCCTGGCTGCGAGCGCTGACGACCCCCACTGGGCAAGGTGGATTGACACTCCCAAAATAGCCACCTACACGACCACTTGGAGCCGAACTACGACCATAACGCCCAACTCGACCCATATCTGATACATTCATCTCCATAAATGGCCCCGTAGTAAGTTGGCCTGGCTGGTGGTCGGTTGATCTTTTCAAATTCTAGGTCGAGTGGACGTTGCCGGCCCAGACCGCACACAATCCATATTGCATTCCATTCCATCGGCAGGGCTCCCTTACATGAGATCATCAGCTTTGTGGCCCTCCGCTGAGCCCTCTGGTCATGGCCCTCGTCCTCCCTCCAGATCCAAAGAGGTGTGCCTTCCCTCGCTTACGAATGTTCAACGGATCCTCTCACGCCTGCCTGTGCTGACCAACGCACTCCTCTCCGCTTGATCAGACTGAGCACCGCATGTCCCTACGCTATCGACGCACCATTCCTGCATGTCCACAGCCGGACCTTCTGCGGATTCTCGATCCGCACTCATCGTTATCTGCTGCTCGAAGTGGTATCTTGACCAGCACAGCTCAGAATCGCTTACACGGTGCCGCTTAACGCGACAGCAGTCGGGCTAACTCGGGCATTTTGATTGCTGCGCCTCACCAAGTCTCGCCCGTCGAGCACGCATTCCACCTTGTGTCCATGGATTATGATCAACCTATGCCCATCGGGCCCGTCTGATCAACCATCACTAGGCACTCCATCGACCCTGTATCCAAACGCGGATTCCTCTGGCTCTACTTGCTCCAGCCTGGTGCGCTCTCGATGGGCCTCTGCATGCCGTTCATTTATGCTGACTTTCAACGTTGTCCACGTAGCTACCACGCACATGTCAATTGACTCGCGCGCGCCACCCGGGGCTGTCATGAAATCACCTCATCTCTGTCGTCATCCTATAAACCAAACCCTGGAGGGATTGCGTCCCGGTCACTTCTTTGCGCGGCGTCCGAGGCGACCCTCTTTTTTTGCACTCCACGTTCCTGGCGTCGTGATGCAATTTGTCGTTAAAGGAGGCGATGATGTCCATCAGGGTGCGCTACCCTTTGTTCGACCATTCTTTTTTCACCAGAAACGTAAATCATGTGGTAGCGAGTTTAGCAAATGGCATGTCGTCGAGGTGAAATCCCAGCAATGTTTTTTGCAGGGAACGTGACCACGACCATCATGATCACCAAAGGCTGCGCGGAAAAAAATAGAACGGTGGTCGCGACGATGTCGTCGGCGGTCCTCTCGATCGCTGCCACCTTGAGATTGGATGCCTAGTTGTTGATAAATTCGATTGATGCTCGTTCAGCACTGAGCGACTTACTTACGAACCTCCTGTCAGAGTGTCTGCATAATTCATTTTCCGCTTGGGGTTTACTCTCCTTTTTTTTCCACCAAAGAAAACCCGCATTCGGCCCAACCTTAGGCCCCTAGCGGCACCCATGTACGTACAAGGGGCGAGGCATAACAACCTCCACGGAAGCAACTCGAGGGTTATCGGTATCACAGGAATCTTTCTGAGATCAAATCGCACAGTCGATCGACGCATAGCATTGAATTCCGATATATAACGTTGCGCTCTCACCAGCTGGCCCATCTGAGATAAACTCGTGGTAACGGCGCATAACGATCCTGCGACCTCACCCAAGGGGCATGTGTCACCCATCCGGGCAAGGCAAGGAAAAAGGAAGAAAAGAAGAAAAGAAATTTGATGAAATAAAAAGAAATAAAAAAAAATACACGCATCGCGGCATCATGTCGCGACTGTCCTCAGGAAAAAAAAGTTATAGGCTGGCACCTTCCATACAGGACCGACTTCTCGCTGTTTGTTCGTGGATGCCATGGGCTAAACTTATCGATATGTCGGCTTTCAATCTGATAACTCTTTACAACGGAGAGGATGAAAAAAGAATGCAGAGTGGGTCGTGCGGCATTGGTGATTGCATCAATCTAGGATGGTTAACGTCCGCACGATTACAACAACGGGACGGATCCGGTGACGGAGAGGACCCATATGGCATAGGTAGAGATGCTGTGAGGGAATTGTGATCGCAGTATAACCGAGCATCTGACCGGGAATCTTGTAAGGTGATCCCATAATGATCGAGCGTAGGGGACGTTAGCACATACATACCAAGGGTCACGTATCCGAAAATGAGAGAAGGTGGTCGATAACGTTGTGAACCGCGGGAGGACAGCCGGGAGGGGGCAAATGCAATGCGTTGCCCCCGGGTAAACTAAACGTGTGCGAGACCAATTTACAAAGAGAGCAGTGGGGGTGTCGCTAAAATTATTGCGCAGAGGACGGGCTGGGACGGCAAGGCGTCTATCAATCAGTAACCCAGAATTAATAAGACCCTATCGTTATGGAACTGGACAATGTACCTCATTGACGGCAAAGACCGAGAGTGTCGAAAATAGCCAAGATCTAAGGGGGAATGTGGACGAAAATTGCGTTTAATTCCGCCGAAGTGTGCGACCGCAGAGTAAATGCCACAAGGCAGGATGACGGAGGCCCAATCGGAAGAGAGGGACCAGAATGCGGAGCGGTTCGCCTGGGGCACGGTCAGGTTAAGGAAAACAGACGGTGACGAGAAAGGCAAAAGAGAGATCGCAAATAGGACTCGCAGTAGATCTTTGCGGGCTTGCCGAGACACGAGTAAGGAAGGAATTTGATAGCAAGGAAATGGGACCTTTTTTTATTTTCCATGAATCAGCACCTGCCGCGGTGTTGACGATCTGGGTCTTACGGGTTGCCCAGACGCAATTAGAGTTCTGCGCAAATCCAGAAATATAAAAGCGGCGAAGGGGGGAAGTGGTGCGGTGTGTTCCCATTTTCGCGCACACCTTGATTGATCCCCCTCTGTCAGTGGCGAGCACGTCCACCTTGTTGGTCCCGGTTGCGTCCACGTAGCAGGAGACAAGTGTCATAACGTCAACGCGGCCCCATTTGGTGCCGTTCATAGAGATACTCGTGGTGCTACTCCGTTGGTGAGCTGCTCGTGGCTGAAACTGCCGCATGTCTGATCGCATTTTACAGTCCTTCTAGTCCACTGGTTAGTTATTATTGATTTGTTTTGGCTGAACCTGATCGCTGAATATGGCTCCGTGATGTGACAGCGGCAACTCCCGACGCCCGATCACACATTTGCTCGACATCGCCCATCTGCGCAAACAACTTCAAGTCTCGTCTTTGTCAACTACCACCACCATCTCCTCCTCCTCCTTCCCCTTCCCCTCCCCCCTGTCCCATCCCTAGAATGGACTTTGGACCTGCCACCGCTCACCAGTCCTCGCACGCTCTCTACCCCGCGGATCTCGATCAGACCTTCTCTTCTCTCCAGTCCGTGGACACCGCTTCCCCTTCTCACCACCATCTCTCCCAGTCGATCCCTCCGCAAAACTTCGATCACCCAGAACCTATGGACGTGCCTGACCATCCTCCATTCGACCTGTTCAACAACAACACTGGCCCATTCTCCTCCTCGCGTTATCGCGCCAATTCTTCCTCCTCCTCCCTGGGCCCATCCTACTCCATCCCCCAGGACCCCTCCTACCAGCGCACCTCTTTTCCAGACGCCGTGCCCACATTCGCCCACTCTAATGGTAGTTCGTACGACATGCTCAGCAGCGTCCCTTCCTCCTACAGTGGCAGCTCCGGCAAGGTCTCTCCCCTCACCCCAAGCGAGTCCATGGCTGGCATGCAACACTCCCCCGTTTTCTCTGTCAACGGCCACCAAAAAGGATTTTCCGACGGACATTACCCCGACCTTCCTGAGCGTCGCATTTCCAACGTCGGCGGCACTGGCTACCACTCTGAATTTACCGATGACTATGGTATGAGCAATGGCGCTGGTTACCCTCCTCCCCTGCAGCAGCTTCAAGACCGTATGGGCCGCTTCCATGACTCCCATTTCTCGCACAGCTCGCTTTCTCCTAGTTCCGTCTCGTCCCACATGGGCCCCAGTCCCGACATGTTTCGAGGTGTTGCCCCACAGGCCACCCATAGCTTCCGTCCTGACTCGGGCATGCCAGTGTACGAAGATATCCCGCAATACCTGGGTCCAAACCCTCACGCTGACCTGTCTTTAATGCCCAGTATTGCTACTGGCTTCCCTGGCTTGCGTCACGGCCCTGGCATGGGTTCGTCAAACGACTTGCAGACCTTTATCCGGTGAGTCCCGTTCACCATTAATTTGAAATTTCCCATACTTAGGTTTCTGCTCCAAAGCCCTTACTTGGACCAGTACGCGCGGACTCCAAACCGCCTCGCTTTTGGCGAAAGGACTGTCATTGTGATGTCCTCCAAGGTCGCTCAAAAATCCTATGGGACTGAAAAGCGTTTCCTTTGTCCTCCGCCCACCGCAATCATGATTGGCAACTCCTGGTGGACAGACGTCGTCCGCCGCGGGGAGGAGCCAAAGCTTTGCCCCCCACGTGTCACCGTCTGCATCTCCGGTGAACCCGTCCCACAGGAAGGCACAATAGAATGGACTTCGGCCGCTGGCAAGATTTTTGACGTAAACGACGCCCCCACCGGTACAACTTACATTGGCCGCTGTGTCGGCAAACAACTTTTCATTTCAGACGTCGATGAGAAGAAAAAGAAAGTTGAAGCTCTCGTCAAGATTACAGCACCCTCGTCTGACGATGAGCCTGAGCGTGTCATCGGAACCTTCCCTTCTCGATCTATCAAGGTCATCAGTAAACCCAGCAAAAAGAGGCAAAGTGCAAAGAACCTCGAGCGTACGTTGACTCGCTCGCTCCTCCCGTTTGATCGAATTGAACTGGTTTTTGCAGTGTGCATCAACCACGGGTCGACTATTTCATTGTTTCACCGCCTGCGCTCTCAGACAGTCTCTACGAAATATCTCTGCGTTTCCGGTTCCGGGTCATCTTTCAAGGGATCTGACGGCGCACCGCTTATGGGAATTGACAGTCGTGTGAGGTCCAGTACGCCATCCTTCATTGCCCGCACCGCAAGTTGGGACCCGTTCGTTATGTACATCGTTGACGTGAACAAACCTTCTGGTGGTATTGACGCCCCGCCGCCACCGCCACCCCAGCCCGACTACCCTTCCCCTCCCCCAAACGCAATCCCTTTCACAAACAACGGCTCGCCGATCCCGATCTACTACAACCAAACGGTTGTGCTGCAGTGCCTCGTCTCCGGTGTCGTCTCACCCGTCCTCATCATCCGCAAAGTGGATCATCAGACGACTGTCGTTGGTGGTGGCCTCCAGGAAGGCGCCAAAGGCGTGGCAGACCATTATTGCGCCCCTGGCGAGGTTTGCGGCGACCCCGTTTCTCAGTTGCACAAGATCGCCTTTGAGGTGTACGATTCCACCAGGGGTATGCCGGAGCCCGGCACGCCAGGCCAGACAGGCGCCTTCTTGTCGTGCATGGGCGAGAAGGTGAACACCTATCGACCAATTGAAGGTCGGCAGTGGAATATTCCACCGAGTCTTGGGTCAACGTCACCGATTCTCCCGGGATCTCCCGTTGTCTCGACACCAGCATCAATGTCGAACGGTGCTGACTACTTTGGTCAGGCCAATGGTACGGCTACTAGCGAGCCCGCTTCGCCATCGTCATCAAATGATTACTCGAACGATGGCGGCCGTGTCAAAAAGGGCAAGCGCTCCACGTCGAGCGCTGGCGGTATTGTCAAGCATCCAGGCCCAAAAGGGCGGAGACGTCCCACATCAGCGGGTTCGGCCTCTTCTGGTCGCCGGGGATCTTCGAGTGATTCCGGTGCATCATCTGGGGCGCTGTGGCAAGTTGATATTGGTGAAACAAGTGTCTGGACGATTGTTGGCACAGGTAATATTTGATTTGTCTTGTTTCATCATTTCTTCCATTCTGATGGGGACACCTTCAGACCAAGTCCGGTACAATTTTTACGTGCCGCCTGTCTTGTTTGACAACCAGAACGCACCGCAAACTGGGTCGTTCCCCGTTCCCTCGAAGCCGGTTACGCCGTTCCCTGCCGTTGTGAAATACCTCCCCCCTGATCGTGCTGCGGAAGCACCCAAGACGAACTGCCCGCAATCGCGCGGCGTCTTGGCGAAACCTAACCCTCACATCAGCAAGATGCTGACTGTTTACGGCGAAAATTTCAACAAGGCGGAGCCCATTCACATCTTCTTTGGATCTGAACCCTCACCGTATGTAGAGGTGAGGTGTAGCGAGGTCCTAGGGTGTTTGCCGCCAGACAATCAGGTCGGCAAACGTCGATCGGTCATCATGGTCCGCCCAGACGGTGTCCTATTCCCCTCGAGTATTATGTTCCCCTAGCCTCATGTCACTTGCTTTGCCCGCACGTCTCATCCTCGCTAACGCTATCGGCAGCAAGGCCTGCTTGTCTGGATATGTTCCCACAGTCGTAATTTTCTTGTTTCGTTCGTCGTTGCTGTTCAACATAGGATCTCTCGTAGTTGTTTGTATATCAATGGACTTCCCCTAGGCCGACCCGATGGAAGACATATGTAGCCTCGTCACCCTGTACTATCACTCGCTATTCCAAATTTAAAATGCACTTATAGAGAGCTTGTTCCTTGTGGCGTCCCCGCCGTTCTGATCAGAGTTAACTTTGCGTTGATGCAAATTGGTTGGCACGTGGTCATCATTGAAAAGCTGCCGCCATCTGCATCAACCCTGGCCACATCACAACGCACGCACATAACAC
Organism: Xanthoconium purpureum; assembly: GCA_038090075.1. Taxonomy (NCBI): domain Eukaryota; kingdom Fungi; phylum Basidiomycota; class Agaricomycetes; order Boletales; family Boletaceae; genus Xanthoconium; species Xanthoconium purpureum. The sequence continues at coordinate 19,412 of JBBPMA010000178.1, read as the reverse complement.
AGTGACAGACAACCGTGGGTCTCGTCTTGTCAAGTTTTTCTTCTCTCCTTTGACGACCATCTAGACCTAGAGAGGTGTCACGGTTTACTGAAAAGTCGGTCAGGATAGCTTACCATTACGGCGCCCCGCGTTTACGCCCTCATTTCATTGCTTCTCGGACTCCCCCGCGCACCAATTTTCTCCACTGCGCCCTATCGTAATCGACGGGGATTTGAAAGAGTCTAACCAGGAGGCGAGAGTACGGACACGGACCATCCAGATCCCTCATCACAATCCCGATCAGTCACCATCGGTTCATGCCATGACGAGCGCGTGGGCGTCGGCACCCTCCCCGTCCCTGGACACATTGTCTTCTGAAACCTCGTTATCGTCTGCCATGTTGGTGGGCTGGCACATCGTCTGGACACTCCCCGCTCGCCTCTGGGATGCGTACGTGACCTACTTGTGGTATTACCAGCCCAACTCATGGGTCGGGCGTGTGGCGTCGACCTTTCGGATCTTGGCCGTCGTCCTCATTCTCCCCGTCGTCATCTTGACGCTTCTCGTACGTCCCCCCCTCTGATCTCATCCCTCCCCCTCTCTTCCGTAATCGCATGAATTCAAATGAATATTTATTTTTTCGGGGGCTCGTTCGACCTCTCAAAAGGGTTCGCTCGCCTCCTTTTACTTTATTTAACCTTATTTTATACTTTTTTCGTGCGTTTTTTTTGGGACCCGTCTCGGCGAACCGTTCCGAAGTTCCTTCCAGCCATTCAGGTTCTGCGGCCTTTGTATCTCCACCTTTAAGGTTTTTTTTTCTTCGTTTCGCTTGACGCCGTCTGCGATATCGTATCTCGCATCATACCGTCATTACCTGTCGTATGACCTTGACCCGTGACGGTCATCACGTTGATCCTTCTTCCCTCGTCTTCTCAGCCCTCTTTCTTCTGTTCACTGACCGCCCCCTTTTTTTATTCTTGCCGGCTACGCACTTGTCCGTGATCACATCAACGCAACGCCACCCTCCGTCAAACAAACACGGACCAACAGGACGTGACCTCGTACGTGATCGCACGCACTCTCGGCGTCGTGGACGACGTCAAGGCTGCTACAAGCGATGCTGACATGACCACTGACGAGCACGCGCGACCGGCCAGCGCCGACACTCGCACCGGCGCTGGCGTTGGCGTTGGCATCGACGTCGGCGTTGCGGTGCCTGTCTCTGCTCGCACCGTGCCGAGTGCCTTCTCGTCGGATAGACCGGCGCGTAGTTCCGAGTCCCTCCTCGCGCCCGAGGACTCGCGCGAGGGGTGGATGCCCGGAGATGGGCGTGACAGGCATGGATTTAGAGACGTCAGACGTGGATCCGAAGGTGCCGTATGCACCTCTGCACAGGCTCTGAGGCGACGCGGCCAAATGGAGACGGAGACGGAGACACAGACGCAGATGCCAGTTGAGATCGAGAGTGCTTCGAAGCAGGCGTGCTACTTCGCGGGAGAGGAGGGTTTATGGTTGGCAGGCGAGGGTGTGTTTTCGCCCGCGGTATCGGGACCGCCGTCGCCGCTCACTCCACGCATGACGTTGAGTACGTTGACCGAGAGTGATGGGAGAGGGTCGGGTCATGCAAGCGAGGAGGAAGGCGTCATGTTGAGGAAGAGGGTCCAAGGCGCATGGGAGGACGACCTGGTTCACTGATGTATTTTCTTTCTCTCTTTTTTGTTGCCAGTACGTTGTGGACTTGAAGGCACGCCACGATGCAGAGAGTAGGTGTTACAATTGGTATAACGATATACGCCACGATCGCTTTGAAACAAAACGCACTAGAGCTACAACGATGACACCTAAGTATCGTCAAACGAAATCGAAAAACAATCGGAGCAACAAAGACACAAAATACAGGGGCGTCCGTCAATAGAATCGGAGTTGGTCCCGAGTGAAGACAGGAGGTTTCCAAATGAGGTGTTCCGGGTGAATCCGCCGTCTACGCTTAGCCCGCACTTTTTCGTGCTTCTCAAGCACGGCGTCCGACAGACAGATGATGTGTTGACCCTTCCAATGTCTGAATAATTGTAACGTTGTGCACCTAGATTGATGGCGTCAGATCTCAAGTTCACCTGCGGCATGCACACATCTAGGGGGTGCTAGAATGGAACACACTCACGTATTCATGACGTCCGCGTGTGTGATAGACGTCTTTTGCGCAATATCATCAACGCTAAGCTCGTCAGTTGTATTGAGGAGGAGCTCCACGATAACATCGGCCCAATATGCTCTGTACGAGAGGAGACCCAGGTCACTGAGCGGCTTCTCAGGACTCCCAAGTTTTCCTTCCTTCTTGCTGAGTTCGTACGAGAACTCGATCAGGAATTTGCCGTAGCCATGACGTTGGTGTTGCGGAAGCGTCAGAATGCAGGCAACGTTATAGTTCTCTGCAGATTCCTTTTCCTTTGAGAAATAGCCGATGATATGGCAGCCAGAGGAATCCCGCTGCGTCTACCAGAAAGATCGGTGATCAGAGGCGGTAGAGGGGAAATAAGCCTGTGATACTCACCATAACATAATACATGAAGGGTGTCACGTCGTAGTACAATGTTTTACTGTGAATATTAGCTTAAGCATCAAGGGATAGAGCATCGGCGCCGCGGAAATGACACTTACTGATCTAGGAAGCATTTCGATAACAAACTAAGGTTCCTGCACCATGTCAACTGGCGTTTTCCGTCCAGTTCAAAAAAGGATATGTCCTCATGTCGATATATTTCATTTCCGGGGGGATGAAGGATCGTACACCTGCGACGATGCCGAGACAACATCATCTGGGATGGGAAATACGATAGGCAGAATTCGCAAATGTAAAGCACGGGTAGATGCGCGTATTCCTTTGGGTAGGGGCTAAAGTACCACGCATCGACCTCGTGTTTACCGATCTGGAGCCGATTGAGGTTCTTCACGCGCGCAATTTCCGAGATGGATTGTGTCATGGAGCCAGAGGTTCGGAGCTTCTCAATTTCCTGCTCTTTGCTAAATGAAGAGACGGGTGGTGGGGGTTCGGGTAGGGTGCCGTTGACACTGAGGTCAAAGGTATCGCTTTCGGCTTCGCCCTCGGCGTCGACGTCCATCTCGCCTTCTGCATCGAGGTCTTCATCCTCGGGTTCCTCCTCCTCCTCTTCCTGCTCTTCATGAAGCGTCTTGCGTTTGAGCGGCGGTCCAGGGGACGGTGAGGTGTAGCCAACACGCCCGGCACCCGGACCGGGTGTCGCAGCAGGCGTTGGAGAAGCGGCAGCGGCCGCATTGGCAGTTGCCTTCTTGAGAAGGGATTGCGAGCGCGGAACTTTGCCTGGCGCTTTTTGTGTGGCAGGCGCAGCTTTCTTGCCCGGCGGTGGCTTAGGACGAGGCCACTCCAAATCACGACTGAGAACGAGGCGTGAGCCAGTGACCCATTCGTCCAACCGTTTGTTGAATTGGTCCCAGTGAACGAAGTATTCCCATTTGTCTTCGAGTTTGGGTTCGGGTTCTTCCTCCTTGATGCTCCCTCGCGTGGCGCGCCGCCCGGCCGCAGCGACGGCGTACTGATTTACGGGCTTGTCGCGGATAGAAAGGATTTCCGCAAAGCGTTCTTCTTCGCCGCCTTCCGACGTCGGTCTACGAATGTAGATCTTACATCCGACCGTGACAGTCTGGTGGTGTGATGAGTCAGCACGTGGGGTTGCAACTGTGGCTTTTTCGGGTGCGAAAAAAAAATTCCTGGGCTTACCTGTATCGAATAGGTTCCCCCTTGCGTCACTGGAGCGGGTTCTAGTGAACCTTCGTGACTAGTATGCGTCGAAACCATGTTCGATGTGGGACTGGACAAGGTTGTCTTTCACGGCCGCAAGCTGACTCGCTCGAGTCACAGTTGAACGGTGCTGACTAAGCAGGAGGACCACCGCCTTTTGGGGAAACACATCTTATGGCCTGCCAAGTATTAGCATCCGAAGCAAGCACAACGCTTCGTCTTGCCTTCTTTGCTGGTAATAGCGCTCTATGACCATGGTACGCAACATATTTATTCACTAGGAGGCCCATCTCCGCGGGCCATCTCTAGCCAAAATACAGGTAATTGTTCCTAATTGTTTTGTTGGGGACGGGATGAATGTTTAACTCCCTCTAGACCGGAATAGATCGACATGACCACATAGACCTATGGCGTGATTTTATAATTCGTATTGTTGACAGCGCTGCGATCGCGCCTCAGGAATATTTTTCCAGAAACTATCATCGATTAAGCCGAATCAACGTACCTGATATTGCGCCTCATGTGATCTTACTTCTCTCTGACTCAGGAAAGCATGTTCCATTCAGAGATCAAGCTGGAAATCAGTGCCTAACCCAAGGCGAGTAAATTTGGATGGCGCTGATGGGCCGCTTTTCAGTGCAAGTGGCGACCGACCCTCCAATCTCAATCCATTTCAGGGACGTCGCGTCGAGTGCCATAACAGCAGTCGCTGACCCCCCATGCTTGTCGATTGCTGTGAAGTAAGAGATACGGACAGTTCCTTACCGTGGCCATGGCAGCCAGTGGAACTGGATTGACAACGCGGGGCAGCGAGGTACGTATATTACTCACTTGGTGGCGAGCTTACCAATCTCCGCACTGTCTTGACTCGTGATCAGGAGGAACTCCATTTGGAGTTATCGAAGGGAGCGGAATGAATCCCGTCTTCGATATCCCCTGCCACACATTTGGCGTACGCAATGCCACGTGGGTATTCGCCATTGTTCTGCGCATGGATAATCCAACGTTGTCCAGCTACGGGTTCCAAGAAAGGAGATTGCAATGACACGCGCGACACGTTGACGCGCATGCAGGTACAGTACAAGGTTAAGTTTGACAGATGCGGATGAGCTAACCATAGCTGTCGACTCCCGTTACCAAGGTCATTGGGGTGAACATGGTTCCGAGTCGAACTCGACGGGGAAACTAGATTCGGAAAGGACACACCATGTGACTGAACAGGACGATCAGGATTCCCAGAGGCCCTTACGAATCGGCACTCGTGGTCCCTACCTGGTATATTTGTCTGCCCTGCCTGCCCTGACGAAACGGCACATCCCGTTTGGTATGGAATAAAGTTGTCATATCGTACATGCACCTAGTAGGACCAGATTATGTCCGAGTTACCTGCTTTCATCATACAGCCTCCACTCTCAGGGCTGGATCGATTGCACCTAACCCATTTGATGTACATTCCCTGGCCCTCCCCAAGCCCTCCTGTCGCGTTAACGTCTCCGGGCTGACGCATTTGACAGCGGTCTTGTGAGTCAGTCTTGGTGCCTCTCTCACCTGACACGTTCGTCGGGAAACCCGCGTCCGGTTAGAAAGCCGGTCGGGAACCGTGTTGGTACGGGCCCTCCATCATGCGATTAGCATCCGAATTGATTGACAGTTCTTTTTTCCCCTCAGGGTAGATTGTCCGCGGACTCTGAGACAGCTCAACGACTGGCAGCTAGGGGCCCCTTCCACGATTCTGTCTCACAACGCCCCCATCAGAAGCCATTCGTTTCATAGTCCGCGATTGCATATATTTAGGTTGAGGCAAGGATACAGGAACGCACTTTTGTGTTTACCATCACCTGGGCTTGGAGTCCCGTAGGAACGCGAACCTGGCGCTGAGTGATCCGGGTGCAAGTTCGTAGGTCCGAAGGCCAGTGGTCTGCCAACTGGTAGTGGCCTCTATTTTGGTCGATTTCTGCTCTCATCTGCTACTGAGTTGTCCGTTGTCTTGTGATGAGGCTGGCTTGATACAGATTTGGACTAGCGAAACCAGTCGGGCCAGTTGGCTTGATTGTCTCGCCTCCCGAGCAGGCTAGTCAAGCGAAGTCGCCTGATAAAAAGTGGTATGTATCCGATATTCAAGTTCTATTTCGGTCGGTATCCGGTCTCACCTGTCATCGAACTGTCCCTTGTCTTGCGATGAAGCTCAATCAGACCTGGACTCAAGCGCGCCCGTCGTGGACCAGTCGGCTTGATCTTATCGCTTCTTAGGTGGACCGGACATGTTTCGCCAAGTGAACTGCCTTGATTCCATCAGATGATGGCGCGTCGAGGGAAGGCCAAGTTTGGGTCATCGTTTGTGTCGGGTGATCCCCTGCACATGGCACACATCCAACTCAAGCGGACAGAGCGGACGTGGGTGCGAAGAGCCGAAGCGAGGCGTTTGTCTCCCAGCCTCAAGCAGTTTCGGATTACTATCCTGTTACTCCCCCGCTGAAAGTTCTACTCACTGGTCCCTTTGCTCTCATTCGTGGTCGCTTCTACTCTTAGGGGTTTGCGCTCCACGCTCAAGACCGACCATTTGAAGGGAAGGCACTTTATCTGATTTGCTTGGCGTTAATGCCGTTCATGTCAGCCAAATTGATGGTTGGGACCCACGTATGGCAAAGCGAAAAGAGGCAGGCTTTACTAAGGCACGCATGGCAGTATGTTCCTTGTCCCTTCATTTTGGTGTGCCTTGTGATGTGTTAACTTGCGCTACCGATAGTGAGGACACACTCCGTGGGTCAAGAGCAACCCTGTCGCGTTCTTTCCGCGACGTCCTATAAACACTTATTCAACTCACCTCGTACGCATATGCACACCCCTATACATCTCGTCTCTTACGGCCATGCGAATGGTAATTCTGTCATTTCCGTTTTTACTGTTCTCGCTCAACGTGATGTGGACTCTTTGTAACGTCCCAACACCGAATTCTCAGTTTGGGACCCTCAGTTACAACCGTGCGAGTGGCTGCGTGGAGTCAATGCAAAAGGTTTGCGCCGCACTAGTGAGGCACAGACTCTTCACATTGGTTGCTCAGCCTTCGTCGATCCAAAAAGCCTTGCGGATAGCTCGCATACTGTCTCGTCTTTGGGTATGGAGCACATTGCTCATGTCATGGCACACTTCCAGGAACACTCGCTTTAGGTACCTAGTATCATTCATCCTGAAGTGTCCGTCCGACACGACCGTATTGAGAGTCCTCGATAAATCTCTCGTCCAAAAAGCCAACACTAGTACTGTCAGGCAACTGGGATGTTGCCAGTGTGGAGAAGGGAGAACCCATGATTCTTTGATCTTTACACGATGGTGAAACCATTCCTTTTGACAACCCATTTCTTTCACGTTGTTCCCACTCCAGCTTCGCGCTTGCCGTGTTCAAATGCTCCTTCTGCTTCTCTCGTTTCGTCTCAGATTTATGAAGCCCGTCCTCAGACCGCCGATGGTTCATGTTGAACCACTCACCCACGCCTCTGCGTCTCGATTGCGTGGGCAGCTCCCCGACCACGTTCACCCTCCTATGCTCACCCTGTTCCTTATGTTTCGCCCCGTCACCCGTTTCGTTACAGGTGAGGGCGCTCGAATTGCGATTGGTCTCATTCAAGTTGTCTCTGCGCGTCGACCTGGTTTCATTCTCTGGCTCCGACGTACTATCTGCTCGGGTTGCGTTGTCATGCTCCCGTCATCCCGATTTTCTGCTTCGTAGACGCTGGGAATTCGATCTTACAACTATTGGCGAGGGTAGAGCGAGCCGGCTCACCGGCCGTCGTACCCTGAGACGTCTCGAGTCGAGGACGCACCTTGTAAAAGTATGCAGGGCCCTCGTGAACGACTCAGACATCCTCCCCTGTACAGAAAAGGGTTTTTCGTACGTGGATCACCTGTCGAGAAAGGGAAGGGGAAACGAACAGGGACTGCGTATGTACTAAGACATACTCGGGTCGTCGTGTGCCCCATGGGGGTTGATGCATTGCACGTTGAGGACGAATTCCGTCTTTCACAAGGCTGTAGGGCCGTCTGACCCTTCAAGGCTCGGGATCACAATGACGCGTAACGTCATCCTTTGTGACGACGGCATGGGAATTCAAAAAGGGCATGTATCCAAGCAAGCACCTGCAGGGACATACGCAGATGCGGCGTACATGCTGTCATGTGAGCGGACTGGGGTGTCGACCAGCCTGAGCGTAGAGTTCAGCTCAGGGTCACTCGGCCCGCTGGCAACCGATCAGCCAACGTTACCGAATTTGGATGTTAGGATATTCATCATGATCAAGGATGGTTCGAGACATTGCTCGGAGCGTTCACACGACCCTTTAACACCGCTCGGCCTATTTACTCGATCGCCAGACAATGCATCACGCACTTGAGATACAGGAGATCCTTCTGAATATCTTTGGTCACTGTTATTCTCCTGGTAGACGGAGAGATCTGGCGTCTCTGGCTACAACATGTCGTACATTCAGAGAGCCGGCGCTAGATGTGCTCTGGGAGGTGTTGGATGACCTATCCCCCCTTGCGCGATGTCTCCCAGAAGCATCTCATCAATTATCCATGGCCAAGGTAAGATGGTTCCAGCCTGCGCTGAATGCACTTCATTCGAGAATAGTATCTCACATCATTCAATGTCATAGTATTCGTTTCGCAGACCGCTCACCCAGGCGGATTGGGATATCCTTCGAAGTTATACGCGTCGCATCCGCTCCATGCTGGATTTCAGAGGGGGTCTTGACCAACAATCCTTCATAGCCCTTTCGAACCCTCTCACCACCGAGCCACTTTTCCCGAATCTCCGTTATCTGCGTTGTGAATTCACGACTAAATGCAGACATCTGTTGCACCTTCCCCTCCCGTCCCTGATCTCCCTCGATGTTGATTTCGAGCATCCACACTCATTCCAGGATTTCCTTGAGTCATTTCCCGACTTCTCCCGAAGTATCGGACGCCTGTTCCTCTACATGGGTCAGCCTGATATCGCGTTCAGCAATTTCTTCTCCAATTATATCTGCCGCTGGCAAAACCTCCAGATCGTAATCTGTCCTCTGATCGCCTTGGATATGAATGCGCTTCTGCATCTGTCTCGCGCCCCTGTGCTGACCCGGCTCAGCTTCAGTCTGGACACTACATTGCCAGCTTTCGACTCGCCCCTATTCTTCTCCACCTTGCATGACATGACAATACGATCTGGATCACTGGGAACTATTTCGCAGTTACTCTCGCAGATTCGACTGCCTGTCATCACAGACATTATTGCCTTTGCTTCCAGTCGTCCTTCCAAGCAAGACCTCTGTTCCTTCATGTCCAATATCCGGATATGCGGTATCGGTCACACCATCCAAGGGCTACGATTGGCTCAATCGATGCTCGTGAGGAATGGTCGCAAAGCGGAGGCTCCCCTGCTTGGCTTAGATGACTTGCGGCCATGTATGGCATTCAGCAATCTCCGTCGCATAGACCTCAATATCGAATGGAATGTTGGTTTAACCGACAGCGATCTACTAAAACTGGCATCGGCGTGGCCAAACCTGGAGCACCTCATGATAAATGAGTATTTGGGTTGGAACACGCGAGGTGGAATCACCCCGGACGCACTTGTACAGGTTTTTCAGACATGTCGTTCGCTTCGCGGGATCGCCATCGCCATCGACGCTCGAGGTTATACTGAAATTCCTCCTACGAGTCGAGCGTTGGCGAGCGTCGGATTAACGTCGCCTGCCACGTTCCGTATCAATGTCCTCGACTCGATTATTGAAGCAGATTCCGTGCCTGCAATCGCCGCTTGCCTTGCTAGTATCGCGCCTTGCCCCAACAACTTTTGGTTGGATGCTTGGAATAGTTGGGTCATGGCAGAACCCCTAAATATGAAGGTATACATTGACCGTTGGAGGGATGTATCTAGACGGGTCAATGGTACACTCAGCCAGCGTTGCTGAGTCACTTTTTGGGTGTAGGTTTTTCACTCAAAGTTGAGTACGCCACTGGTACTTGTATATATATCACTACACTTGCATGTCCTTGTCTTTCTGTGAAAATGATTTCCACGCATGTCAGAATGGATGAACGCTGCTTGCACAGCGGTTTTTTGAGAGGAAGTTTGGTAACAACCCTTGCGAATCCCACACATACACCTCGCACACGTGACTCAGGCTATATTGACGTCATAGGTATTCGTCGAGTTAGGAGTATAAAAGCCTGCGATAGCACGCTGCCTCGTTCCAGCGACTTATCTCCCGTCATATATCATCCTCGTCCAGAATATCCCTCAACATGTACCGCCAACTCGCATCGCGTTCTACACGTCCCACAGTATACCATGGCGCTTTCCGTGCCCCCATTGTAAGCTAGGATCAGAGCTGAGTGGAGCTGAGTAACGTGTCTGACGTGCGCCCATACAGACATCTAGAAAGATGGCGACGTCGCCGCCGCCGACATCACAAGGCCAGTCGGGCACCGGTCGGACTTCACCTTCTGCACCGGGTGGTAGTAACACCCTGATCATCCTCTCTGCCCTGGGTGCGCTCGGGGGACTCTACTATTACTACACTCGCGGGCAGCCCGCCGTCGATCGCGAAACTGCGAGACGGGTAGAAGAGGAGGCGGAGAGAAAGGTGAGGGAGATTGGAGAGGGGGGGAAGAGTAAGGTGGAGAGCGTCGCGAAACAGGGTCAACGAGAGTATGAACAGGCCAAGGTGAGATAAACGGACGTTTTGTCGTAGTGCCGATACTCACAAGCGGAGCACTAGGCTACCGCGCAGGATGCTACTACTGCAGCACGCAGTCGGGCTACAGAGGCCCGCACAGATCTGACGGAACGTGCACGACAGAGTGCACACGAGGCACATGTCAAGTTCGATAAGTTGAAGAACACTGCGGAACACAAGATTGGCGACGTTCGTGATCGCTCGGAGAAAAAAATCGAGGAAGGTGAGGAAGAAGTTGCGCGTCAAGCACGCAATGCGGAGAGAAAGACTCGTAGTTGGTTTGGATGGGGTAGTTCAAAGTGAAGTTGTAGACGGAGCGGGGTTTTGGCAGACCAGCGTCGCTGTTCCTGTCAAGGATCGATATCGATGGATCAAGTTGTAAACTAGTTCAACCATGATGTAATCTTATCCATACAACCATGCCATCCTATCTCCGGCTCCCATGCCTCTCAGACTACTGATCGCATTCTTGACCGTTAATTGCCGAAGCCACCCAGTCACCCTCTACACTTACGACATTGAGAGAAGTGACACGCACAGTTGTCTTGGGGCACGAATACGAGCTGCAGTTTGCCTGCAATTGTTCCCGATGGATTGTACACACTCGTGAAATGAGCTTCCTTCTCAAGGACGAGAAAGTGTTAGTTGACGAGGGGAGGTTCACTTGACCTTATCAGTTCAGGGTGTCATTAAGTGACTGACGATAAAGATAAACGTGACTGTTCGCGCATAATGTTCTCTGCTCCGCAATGGAGGACCGTGGTCTCAGACTCAAGATTGCCGGGCCAGTACGCTATGTGTGCAATCAGAGCGAGTGACATATATACAAAGGAACTCACCGCAAGTTCGCCACTATAAGAATGACATTAACCAGCGAAACTGTTTCCTTGAGGATGGCGTGAGGACGTTCCGAGCCTCGAAGCCATGATGAGGTGCACTACCGTTTTGTCAGAGCCACTTGAGTTGAGCTCGTCTTCGTACACTTGTTCCCTCTCCAGTATTTGGGTTCCTGGAGAAAAGGCGAATGTCATGAACACGTAAGATGTGCTGGGCGATCCCTAGCAACCCACAGATAAGAACACAGGCGCACTGGCAGGGTCCGAAAGTCATTACCTCTCGAGAACAAAATGTTCAACATGCGACCACCTTTAGGGCAGACGGGGCTTCGATCTGAGGGCCCTGGTGCGCAGAGAAATCGTGTCACTTTTCCAACCAGACGGTATGCCTGTAGTGAGCGAGTGATACGCCGCGCGTTATGTAGTGTGAGGAAGGTGTGCAGGCCAGGAAACATACCTCGCGTGCGTCCACCCTGCGGAGGACTCTGCGATACCTTGAAGGGGGTGTCGAGGTCCAAGGATGGTAAACTTGAGCAACTGACAAACGTGGGAATGGTGAGTGTTTGTCTGGAACACGAACGAGGAATCCTCACCTTTGCAGCCGATTTCTCGCGAGACTCGACTCGCCGCCGCCACCTTTCGGGACCTTATAACTCGGGACAAGCAGGGGGTACCTCTCCGAATGATTTGAACTTCCAACTGGCCAAACATCTCGTCAACTGTTGCACAAGTTTGCTTGGTCCTTAGTGGTGCGTACATCGAGCCTCTAAGCAATTTGCCAGTATAGCTGAGGTATTTCTTGGCACCGGTGCTCGCCCATTGATCCGATGTTCAACACCTTCGTCGATTCACGTCTGCCAGAATATGCATCACGCGCTTGAAATACAAGAAATTCTTTTGAACATCTTTGATCACCGTCGTCTGCTTAATTATTGGGAGAGCCCAGGTTCCGATCTAGTCGCTCTGGCTAGAACGTGTCGTGCGTTCAAAGAACCTGCGTTGGATGTGCTATGGAAAGAGCTGAATAGCTTATCCCCTATTGCGCAATGTATTCCAGCAGCATCTCACCAGGTATCCCCAAACGTGGTGAGATACTAGTCCCACGCACTCGTCGTGCTTCGTTTGCTGAACCCACCTTTCTTCTGTCATTCTAGTATTCGTTTAGTAGACCGCTTACTCAGTCCGAGTGGCATATCCTTCAAAGTTACACGCGTCGCATCCGTTCCGTACGGGGCTTTGCGCAGGGACTTCACCAGTCATCCCTCAAAATCCTCTCGAACCCTCCTATCACCAAGCCACTCTTCCCGAACCTCCGTTATCTGCGTTGCGAATATAAACCTGATGCTATGAATCTGTTGCACTTTCTCCTCCCTTCCTTGATTTCCCTCAACCTTACTATCAATCAGAATCCACATACGTTCCAAGATTCATTCAAGTCATTTGCGGAGTTCTCCCAAAATCTCAGAACACTCTGCATCAACATGGCCCAGGTTGATGTCGCATTTAGCAAATTTCTCTCCCGTTGTATTTGTCAATGGCAGAACCTCCAGACTGTGACATGTCCCCTGGTTGTCTTCGCCGCAGATGCGCTGATGCATCTGTCTCACATGCCTGCGTTGACTGGGCTGTACTTCACGCTACCCGCCATTTTGCCAGCTTCCAACGCACCCCTTTGTTTTCCCAGTTTGACGGACATGAAATTACGATCAGGATTGTTACGACAAGCATCACAATTACTCTCTCAGACCCGACTGCCTACTATCAGGAGTGTTATCACCTTCATAGACGACTTTCCTTCCAGGCCAGAACTCCGTTCCTTCTTGGCTGGTGTTCAGACATCTGGGGCTGGCAACGTCATCGAGGAACTACGATTGACCCAGTCTTTTTCTCCTTTGAACAATGCTCTTCATCCAGAGGCTGTCTTACTTCGCTTGGGAGACTTGCGGACATGTGTGAGATTCAGAAATCTCCGTAGCTTCCACCTCAAGATCCGATGTGACGTGGACCTAGCAGACAACGACTTGCTAACGTTGACATCAGCATGGCCGCACTTGGAAAAATTCATCATAAACGATACGCTGGGTTGGAACACGCGAAGCGGGATAACGCCTGATGGATTGCTGCAACTTTTGAAGACATGTCGGTCGCTTTGTCACATTGCTCTCGTCATGGACACCCGAGGATACACTGAAGTCCCTCAATCGTTGGAGATCCCCGGAGTGGTGTTACCGGATCGGTTCATTGTCGATGTCCTTGACTCGACTATCGAAGCAGAATCCGTGCCGGCTCTCGCCGCTTTCTTTGCTAATGTCGCACGTGCCAAGCTTGGTTCCAGAGCATGGTGTGGTATGCAGATGGTAAAACTTCCGGGTTGGGAGGTACACCAGGAGCGTTGGAATGAAGTATTTGGACGGGCCAACAAGGTTATCGGACAGCGTTCTTGAGACTTTTTCGGGTATGTATCCACCTTTCAGAGAAGTGACATACGATTCATTACATGAACAGGGCATCGGCGGTCGGAGTGAGATCACAAGACACGCTCATGTTTACATACATTCCTGCGTTATCGGGATTGATGAAAATGCAGAAATTACCTCTGATCATGATGAGTGGGAGTGACTCGCTTCCAGTTCAGTTTGTCGGGTAGCACCCTTTCTCCTCCCTTGACGATGATGTCCTCCATTTCATCACACAATGTTCCAGAGTATTATATCGTAGTTCCTGCAGGGGGGTACCGGCATTCGCCTCTACCCATTATTCCGAGAAGAACACCTCGGGTCCCTCCCCGACCTTACATTGAAAGGCAAGTTCTCTGATTGAGACCACCTAGGATCGGGTATTACTTACCCCATCCTTATCCCCTGCGTACGACAATCGCCGCTTCCAGGACACGTCACGAATGACTACTGGATCTCTTTCCTCGTACCCCTTTTTATGAGCCGGACCGTAAGCAGTCTCTGTTCCGGCTCTAAATCCGAAGCGTTTCTCCTAGGTGAGTCGATCGGTATCTCGTCCAGGATCTCTGTAGCGTGTGTCTAGTTATTTGGGCGTCCTGTTCGCCTCCGGGTTCGTGCTTCTGAGATATGACAATGGATGTGAGGAGCGTTCTGTTGATCAGTGCCTCGCCACGTTCGACTCTCCGTAGTGCTGTAACTACTAGGCGTGGCAGGGGCCTGACCTGCATGAACATCAGTGATCGGTGCATATCCATTACGGCCCCTCGGTGGCTGGAAGAGAGCGAAAAAGAGTTACTGGGGGTCTCGGGGGGGGATACTAGATCATCCAAACGAAGTCGTCATTGACCTTGACCATCACATCACATCTGGCATGCATACTTACAGTCACCAATTTTCGGCAGAGTCGCTAGGAAAACGACGTTGAGGCTTAAACCAAGTATTGGTGTCTTGAAGCCCCCATCGGTTCAATCCAATGGAGCCCTATTAGCCCGAAGCCTTTCTGTTATCTTGAGGACTCGGATGCACTAAAGAACGAAACTAACAAATGCTATGTTTTGCTTGTATCACATAATTCAGCAACTTTGCACCCACATTCCAGGCCCAACGTTTAAACTTCAACGTTCAAACGCTCATGGTCAACGGCCATTCGATTCATCATCAAAGGATGCACCAAGCACTTGAGATAGAAGAGATCCTGTTCAACATCTTTGGTCATTGTTGCCGCCCTGTCGATTTGGCATCTCTGGCTAGGACATGTCGCACATTCAAAGAACCAGCACTTGATGTGCTTTGGGAAGAGTTGGAAGACCTTTTCCCTCTTGTGGGATGTCTTCCAGAAGTATCTCATCAAGTGTCCGAAGGCGAGGTAAGGCGGATACAGGTGTTCGTCGCGTGTCTTTTGACGTTAAATAATTTCGTTTTTCCTCTGCGACCATTGTAGTATTCATTGACCAGATCACTGGCCCAGACAGGGTGGGACATACTTCGAAGTTACACATGTTGCATCCGGTTTATACTAGGCTGCAGACGGGAACTCAACCAGAAACTCTGCATTGCTCTCTTGAATAATCCTACGACCGAGCCACTCTTCCCAAACCTCCGCTATGTGGTGTGTTATTGCGCAACTCAGCACGTGCATCTGTTTCGCCTCCCCCTCCCCTCCCTAATTTACGTGGAACTCCTCTTCACGGGTTCAGATTTGGATTCTCTCAAAATGCTTCCTGAGGTTTCCCCAAATATCAGCTGCCTCATCCTCAAAACGCGTAACTCTGATGTCGCATTCAGCAAATGGGCTTTTGATTGTATTTGTCGGTGGAAAAACCTCCAGACTGTGGTTTGTCCTCAAATTGACCCGGACGAGGACGCTCTTCTGCACCTGTCCCGCATACCCGCGTTGACCAAGCTCGACTTTTCCCTAGGCGCTACAATCCCAGCCTCCAACTGTTACGGACTTCGTTCCTTTCAATGAGATCCCCTTTTTTTCCCTAGCCCCTTGGGACGACCTCTCCCTCCCCTTGGACGGGTACCTCGTCCCCTACGCCGCCCCACTTGATGCCTGGACCCCTCCATCCCGTTGTGGAAACTCCTTCTAGATTCCCGGCACGGTTAGGCTTCTATCCGCTGTGCTTAGATCTCGCTGTCCCGTCAGCGTCCCGCCTTCCGGATACATCTCGGTCTCTTTCCACTTTCGTCTTGCTCATTCGTACGCCTTCCCTCGGTCTCCCGTATGACTCCCTTTCTGCTCTTCTCGCGGCTCTCCGCTTCTCCTTTTAGACATGGGACCCCTACGAGCTCCCGCTTTCCACTTATGCCACCTTTCCGTCCTGGTCCGTGCACTTCCTTTAGAGGTATATAAACCCCCCATGTACGCTGAGGCTCCTCAGCTAGTTCTACGCATTCGTGTTGTAATCTAGTCCATTCCAAGGCTCCCTAAGGTTCCTTGAGACCCCCGGCGCCTCATAATTGAGGGATAACTTGCGTTCACACTTAGTCCATGTGCTTCGCCCAACCGACGACCTATTCTTAGATCTTTCAAATATCACAGCAACAATACTCTGTCCAGGAAGGCCTCGCCATTAAGTCCTTGCCTGCTAGGCTACATCAATAAGACCTATCGGCCGCCTCACCAAGTCTCACTAGGAGTAGCCCTAGGAGCACGCGGGAAACACTAGAAAGCAACGCTCGACGTAACACCGACTCACACATCTCCTTTTTCGACTTGCATCACATAGCTTTTGACAAAATACCACTTCCGGATCCGGGACTGGTATGACCAGTCAAACCCTACAATTTCGGAATCGCCGGAACCACCAGAATTACCGGAACCGCCCAGAACCATCTGGTTCCGTCCGGAACTGACTGGAACTGCCGGAAGTGTCGGAACCCACAGTTCCGAACTCGGCAGTCCCCTTATAGACATTACTACACTATTCATTCCACCCTGTTCCATTCATTCCCATTGAGGTACGAGTGTGCCTTCACCACATAGCACTATATAAGTCTGTACTTCACCTATTGACACCTCAGTTGTTTCTGCCCTCTTTGGCATCGACTGAGGTGAGTTACTACTAGGGTTCATCATGGGTAACCCCCGGCTCCCAGGACAACGACCCGTGCCCGTACCCGAGATTACCTGTACCCTCACAGACAGGTCCGGATATGATGACAG
Organism: Xanthoconium purpureum; assembly: GCA_038090075.1. NCBI lineage: Eukaryota > Fungi > Basidiomycota > Agaricomycetes > Boletales > Boletaceae > Xanthoconium > Xanthoconium purpureum. The sequence continues at coordinate 2,478 of JBBPMA010000178.1, read as the reverse complement.
GTAAAGGGGTCTAGACCCGTGGACATATCCGTCCCGGGTCCACCTGCGGGTTGCACATGGGTGGGGACGGGAGTGTGCAGGGCGTCATCGTTGGCGCCACGATGTCGTCGTAGTCATCACAGTCATTGCCTGAGGTGTGTGAGGACGAGGCGTGGACAAGGGTAAGGCCAAGGGTATGCAGGGGCAAGGGCACGCAAGGACAAGGTTGACGATGATGACATTGTTGTGCAGGGGCAACAATGTCGTCGTCGTCATGTCATCGGACGCGTGAGGATGAGGGTGGGGTGAGGACGAAGACGAGGGTGCGCAAGGAGGGCGAGGGTACACAAGGACGAGGGTGACAACGGCGACAACAACAACAACAACATTGTCGCGGGGGCAACAATGTCATCATTGTCGTTGTCGTGTTGTCGGACGCCTGAGGATGAGGGTGAGGCCTTGAGGGCGATGGTGAGGGTGTGTGAGGACGAGGGCGACGAGGACATCGCCATGTTGTTAGACGCCTGAGGGTGAGGGCAATGGCGAGGGTTTGAAGGGCGAGGACGAAGGTGACGGCAACGACGACAATGACATTGTCGCATGGGGGCACAACGTTGTTGTCATCGTGGTCATGTTGTTGGACGCCCGAGGACGAGGGTGAGGGCGAAGGCAAGGGTGCGCGAGGATGAGGACGAGGACGAGGGTTTAAAGGGCGAGGACGAGGGTGACAGCGAGGACGACGATGATGACATTGTCGCACAGGGGCAACAACGTTGTTGTCGTCATCGTGTTGTTGGATGCCCAAGGGTGAGGGTGATGGCGAGGGTTTGAAGGGCGAGGACGAGGGTGACGACGACAACAAGGGTGACTCCAAGTGAGGGCAAGGGCGCGCGAGGACGATGGCAACAACTAAGCTAGTTGGTGGCGTTGCGCGAGCACTGCGTATTTAGCCTACATAATATGGATGTGCGCTGACGTTGTTGATCAACCCACACAGTGGGTATGAGTAGGGGTACGGGTGTTGCATAACCATACCCCCACCCGGACCCGAGTGGTACCTGGACCTGGACCCGGGCGGATTACCCCTACCCGTGGTAATCCCTAGTTACTACTTCTCTTACTTATCCTAATACTCATGTGTAGTAGACCTGTTCTACTCCTAGAACCTGATACTTTCAATATACACACCAGAATTCTTGGTTGGCTGACTGGGAGGGAGACATGGTTGTCATACTATGCATGAAAGTTGTTATGGATAGAAAAAGTCACAACATTTGACTGATAAAAAGGACATGATATGATGCTCTTTATGAGCTGATCATATGCAATGTATGTATTCGATGTGGGATGGACGAGAGCGTGAAACTGCCAGATTCACATAGCGGTCATAGGGCTGGCATAGCTAAACATATACAAACATCGGAACGCATAACCCCCTTTCTCACTGGGACTCAGAGCCCACTGCCACAGACACTTGAGAACACTCTCAGTCAGGCCTTGGATGCCTTGCAAGACACCAAGGTCCTTCAATCTGTCAACCGTATGAGTGTCACAAAACTGCTCAACCCATCTGCTTTCTGAACCCCTTCAAGGTTTCATACATCATATGATGACATCCATATGGCCCTTTCCCCCCTGTGAACACTTCCCACGGACTCCAAGTCTCCAACAGGACCCGCTATTGTAACCCTTCCCATTGAAGGACTATTAATACCACTGTCGGGTCCTGTCGTGATTGCGTGTTTATCAAAATGCTCCGAAGGCTTGATCGTGATGGATCCGCACTCACCTTATCGCTCGTTTATGGTGCAACATGATCCGGAATATCCACTTGTGAGCCGTATATTCTTGCTATCTCTAGTAGTTGTGCATGTAATACTGTCCCCCTGTCGTATTTTTGCAGGAAGTTCCACGTCTTAGCGATCAAACTGATTCATGCTTGCACATGGCCTCGAGCTTATAGGAGAGCACAGTGGGAATGAGCTCGTCTGGTTGAGCCTGGAAGCAGTTTACTTCGCGCGACGGAGCAAAGTTTCAGGTACGTCGTGGCTTGATATGCGCCGACGCGCTCCGACATAGGTCTGCTGCCCCAAAGAACGGGCGCTACATGACTAACGACCAGTCGCTCCACCATATGGTCTGCGCTCGTCATGCGTCGCTTGGCTCCCTTCAGCGCAATATAAAAGGCATAGGTATGTGAGCATCGTTCTCCAGCCTCAGATCTCATCTGGTCGACCATGTTCCGTGCTGCATCCTTGCTCACCACTTTACTCCTCGCGCTCTCCATCGCGGCGACACCGGTGGAGGTCCGCACTCCCCGTATCACTTTGCCATTCGCCAAGCGCATCAACACCAGCGGTGGTGCCATCAATCTCGTCAAACATGACCAAGCTCGTGCTGCTGCACTCAAGGATCGTGGCGCAGCCATTCAGAGCGGCAAGATAGATCGTCGCACTGCCAGCGTTGCTATCACCAATGAGGCCGTCTCATACATTGCGT
>JBBPMA010000177.1:0-39569 GCA_038090075.1 Xanthoconium purpureum | reverse complement strand
TTCAGTGTGGAAAAACGATTTCGCGGTTTTTCTGCCTCCGAGAACTGACTCTAGCTCGGTCGATACGTTTCTTCCGTCACGCCCGAGATGATCTGCTCACTCACGTTAGCCGTCTGACTTTAGAAACTACAGGGAAAATTACCGTTTAACCGACGCATTCCGTCCCCCTCTTCTACGCAAGTGGGACATTATTATGCGCATGGACAACGAAAGTACGCACAAAAAGATGTTAAGGTGGATGACGGGAATGCCAGTGTAGTTGTTCGACCTGCAAGTGTAGACGTGACTTTAAAGTATACGCGTCTGTTTGGTTTCGGAACGAAGATGGGCTAAGTACCTGATTCATGCCAGAGTTTAATCCAGCGACTACTAGTAGCCTGATGGTTTGCCTGACTACGGACACGATTGAATTCGGCCCGGGGTTGCCTAGTGAGCGTTTAGCTTTAAGGAAGCTTCGACTCACAATCCTTCGTACGTGATTGGTTGGCTTTAGACGCTCATCATGATTGATCTCACTCGACTTACCTATCATAACCAGGTCGAATTTTTGCAGATGACTTGGTATCGGTCAGTAGAACGGTGTATGATACTGCGAATAGCTGCACATGGCCAGCGTGCATCACTGGCATTGCAATCAAAGCCTCGATGCCACTTCGAGCATCGGTTGAACAAGTCGATACCCTGGCACAGACATCGCGAGCCGACCAACAGAGCCGACGAAAAGACGACACAGACACCAGGGGGGCCCCCAGTAATTAATCTGGCTACATACTAGTATCCAGGACAGAGACACGTGAAAGTGCCGAGCCTAGGGGTCTCGGATGATGTCTTGTCTGAACTCGGAAGTAAGTATTCGAACTGGCGGCGTCGCACTCTCGACTTTGACAGTCCCACCAACCCCAAAACCCCAATCGCAGTACCCCACTGCCTTAACCATGTATCGGACATGCCATGGGTGTCAAGGTCAATCGTTTCATTACGAGGAAGCCAACCTCCGGCGCTGTTCTGGTTGCAAAAGGATTTACTATTGCTCAACTGACTGCCAGGAGTATGACTGGGTTGAGCATAAATTCGTCTGCAATCCGGGTCGCTACCGCATCACTACCGCCGACCATCTAGCGCTAGCAGTCCGCCAGGACATGCTTCCTGGCCACCGTCAGACCTGTGAGGATTACGGGTTCAATCGTGTACACACAGACGATGAAGAATCGAATTTGTTAAGCTTGTACATCGGTATGCTCATTCATTCGTTAATGCGATCTTCTCAACGTGCATACAGGCCTCATCAAAATCTTGGGGATTCCAGCCAAGACCATTCACAAATGGCATGTCCGTGGAGTGTTGGCAGATGAAATAAAGGCCACATACTACAAGATCCCAGAGGACAGGAGGGGTGAATACTTTCCCTGGTTCTTGCGGAACGAACACATCCTTGCGCTTGGGAGCCAGTCTTCATCTACGGATAGTCGCCCATCTACAAGTGCACAAGCAAGCCGGCCCATGCCTGGGGAACCGTCAGGAGGCCATGTCGATGCCGCGGTGGTGACTGCCTGGAGGTTCATAGGAGGTAGCGAGAGCGATTCAGCGGAGGAGATCAAGGCTGCCCTCGCACGCAAATTGGATGGAGAGCGAATTTGCTTTTGGCTATATGTGTTCTTGTTAGCCGGGTGGCGCCCAACTCCAAACCTCGAGATCTGGGCTGAGTTCGGATACGCGGCTTGCACCTCACAAGCAGAGGAAATGCAGCTGAGTGCTGCGTACCTGCAATTGGTCGACTTGTGTACCTTTGGCGAGTTCTGCGGCGCATATTACGCTGATCTCTTACCCAATCTCCTCCGCTCCAAGGGACCGCAACTGAACGCTAATAGAAGCCTCGGGAACCCCTTGGAGGGTGGAAGGAATCGGTGTGGTACCTCAAGCAGGCAGCCTCTGGAAGAGACTCTCCCGACGAATGGTCTCATATGCACCCTGCAGCCATGGTGGACTATGGTTTCGCCAATTGTGAGGGAGATTCAGAGAAGCGGGAGCTCAAGAGGGTATACAAGGCTTTCTTTGACAGGTACAATGGAGATCCGTTGGCACTTCACGCAGCCGCAATTCAAGGGAACATACATGGCTACCTTTCGACAGTCATGGGCGGACATGAGATTGATGACCCAAAGTTTGAGCTATGGATGAAAAACCCGTACCCTCTTCCAGAACCGGATGATTGGTAAACGTTTTACTGTATTTCTAGGCTGCCATCTGTAAGCTACGCACAGTACGACTTCTGTGTTTGCGGTGTTGTATTCCTTCAAGCAAAAATTGTATTGTTATGCATCCGTTGTTCGACATCGATGATCTTGTGCAGCTTGGTGCAGAAGGGAGCACAGATAATCGTTCCATTTGTGGTGGAGTGAACACGGAAGTAGGACGTGATTTCGGTAGCAGGAATTGGGGCCTGCTGAAGCTTTTTCCGGTCAGCATGGAACACGATCGCAGCCTATTAGTCTTATCAAGATCGACATTATGCATGCCTATAGCGGCACACAGACGAGACGTGGCCCACAATCTTTGCCAGTTGGAGGGGTCAGGAACCAACATTCTCGTCATGTAACTTACATGTTACCTGGCGTGGGAGGGCACTTGGGGGTTGAAACACTTCTGACGTCGGCCCATGAAATGCCCGGTGAAGTACGGACGGTAAGTGATTCAACCCGTAAAACGGTGTCACTGGGCTGGATCGTCAACATGCAGAAGCATCAGAAATCACTGAATAGTCTCACTGGCAACGCGGTGAACAAAGCGAACAGTGGCGTCTGATGAACATTGAAGCTGTGGCTGTGTCTCCGGCCCGGAATGAATTTACAACCATCCACGTGATCGCGTAGTTGCCTCGTGTCTGTTCGAATCGCAAGACGAACACAAAGAAAATTCGTTCGTTCCCATTCGCCGTCGCCGTCGCCAACGCTCCCGACGTGTCTTTTGTCGACGCACAACACTATAGGTCACCTTCATATCTAATTCGTTTCGTCTTCTTATTCGCGTAAGTCAAGTTCAACTCTCCGGATCAATGGTTCCTTCAGCAGTTCCCCGTACCATATCGCCAACATATGGCGAGCATCGCGTCTCACCACCCCGCACACCCCCATCAACCACTCTCGACGCGCCAAAGAACAATCGCCGACCGTCCACCTCTCCATCAGACGACTCTTCCATCATTGAGCTCTCATTCGACTACGAGCTCGACTCCGCTGGCAACTATGTCCGCATCTCAAAAGGTTCATCTCGCTCCAACCAATCAACCCCACCCACCCCCCACGAGATCCTCCTTGATGGCCCTCTTGCACACAAACCGTCATCACCGCCTCCCGCAACATCAGTTCATATCCCTTCGCACGCCGCTGTCAAACCACCATCGCCGACCTCACTCAATTCCCCGGACCATCCCCGTCGCAACTCGCTCTCGCGCTCTGAGAGTTACCCTTCGCAACAGAATGTCCTCCCTGACCAACTCCAACACCGCCTCCATTCCCTCGCTGCCGCAAGCTCCGCGCGATCTTTCCACCGGGCCACATCGGGTCCAGCCGCACTCACGCCGGCCGCGCAATCTGCCCTTCGAGCACCCACCTCTAATGGTCTGCGTGGAACCGGTCGTAAACTCGGCCGACCACAGCGTGTACCTCTCGATGAACATCGAGATCTCCAACAGACTGATGAACGAGATGATATCATGCTTCGCGCACGTGGCGATTGGGACCCCCATGGCCAAGAGGAGAAGGAGAACCTGATTACGTCTTCGGATGGAACAGATGGCGTATCATCCGATGGTGGCGCAGCAAAGCGAGCATCACCCAGACTAGTTAGCCGATCCGCCTCTCTAAGCCAGGTCGAAGGACGCGCAATTTCGGGGCTGCCTCCGCGCGCCTACGTTTCTTCTCTGACGGGTACTGGTGGCTTGTCACGTCCCCCACTGCAACCTGGGCGACAGATTATGCCCGGGCCCAACCGGGCGGGTCGTGTATTAATGGGCGCGAAATATGGTGCTGGTGCTGGCGGATTTGATAAAATTAACGAATATGAAGGAAGCGAGAGTGAAGTTCCCTATGACTACGTGGGTGAAGAAACTGATACGGGTTCGTGATTATCTTGAAATGGAGGTGTGGTATGCTAAATATGCCTATTGACAGGTGGAGAAGAGCCACAGCCCGTGAATGGCTCGCTTCGACACCGGAACTACGCCCCTCCCGTTACACAATCGAGTAGTACGCGTTCAAGGCGATCCGCAAGCCTGAGTGACGCCTCCGGCGGTACGTTCCGAATCACCTCTTAATCTCTGTATCTCAGACCTACCTCCAGCTGAAGAGCGACCCTCTCCTGGGAGTCACTCGGTTCTGCCGACCACTCAGAACCAATATTCTTCGAGACCGGGATCAAGCCTTGGCTTGAACTCTGCACGTGTACGGCGTGCGCCAATGGAACAAGAAGGTTTGCCTAGTCAACTGCCAATATCCCATGTTTGTTCCGCTCACAAATTACTTGATATATAGGACACGCTGCTGAGTACCCTCGCCGACAGATGGCAGATGTGGGTCCCGACGCTCTTGCTCAGCAGCCTCGCCAGTCCCCCTCGCCGACGCACATGTCACAAGCGCACCTGCGCTCGCACGTTCAGACCCACAATCGACGAGACTCTGACACTGTCCGCACGCTCGGCCTTGACCCACCCCCAGCCGGATCCCCAACTGCCGTCGAACACCTCCCAGCACGCTTATCGCCGAAAGGCAGGGCTTTGTCGTCGTTACAGCAGCAACAACCGTTTCCTGTCATCCAACCGCAGCCCTCACAACCTCAATTGCAAGCACAGGGACAAGTATACCACCAACGTAGTCCGACTGCCCCTGAACCTCCAACGACAAGTGGCTCTCTCGCGCCTCCCCCGGATGCCTGGATCCAGAAGAATGGAAAGACTTGGGCAGCTGGTGAACAGCCCGTGGAGAGCGAATCGGAGGCAAAGACTACCCAACGGGAAAGAGTAAGACCGGCACCACCGCCCCCTGCTCCAGCTGCCGCCGTTGCTGCTGTTCCAGTACGAAACCACAATATTGTGGTAAACAAGAGAGTATACGCACGCCTCGATCTCCTTGGCAAGGGCGGGTCCTCGCGAGTTTACCGCGTAATGAATGCGGCGAATGAAATTTACGCCATCAAGCGTGTATCCCTGGATAAAGCCGACGCAGAGACCATTAGTGGGTATATGAATGAAATCGGGCTACTCAAGCGACTCGAAGGAAATAACCGGATCATCCAGTTGTTTGACTCGGAGGTTAAGGCCGGACCAGGTGGTGGGAAAGGCCACCTTATGTTGGTGATGGAATGTGGGGAGATTGATCTGGCGAAGCTGCTACAAGAGCAACAAAAGGAACCCCTGAACATGGTGTGGATCTCGTATTACTGGCAGCAGGTATGTCCGAGTCCTCATTCATTTACCTGCTCGTCGTGACCCAAGTTGAAATATAGATGTTGCAAGCGGTACATGTCATACATGAGGAAAAGATCGTGCACTCGGATTTAAAGCCAGCTAACTTTGTGCTCGTGCGAGGGCAATTGAAGTTGATCGACTTCGGCATTGCCAACGCTATCGCAAACGACACTACTAACATTCAACGAGACCATCAGGTACAGTTTATAACTACGTGTTGGCGTGCGCCACTAAGTAGCATTTAGATCGGAACGGTCAACTACATGTCCCCTGAAGCCATTGAACTACCGGAAGGGATGCGACGTCTGAAAGTTGGCCGACCCAGTGACGTTTGGTCCTTGGGCTGTATCTTGTATCAAATGGTCTACGGCCATCCACCCTTCCAGCACCTATCGGTCTATCAGAAAATGAAAGCTATCCCCGACCTCGCCCATGAAATTGAGTTCCCGGAGTTCAGCGTTCCCAGTGTGGTGAATAAGAATGGCGAACGAAAGAAACTCGATCATTTGAAGCGGCCTGTCAGGGCCGACGTCATTCGCGGAATGAGGAGTTGTTTGGCGAGGCATCCAAAGGAGAGAGCTACAATACCTGAACTTTTGGAGCAGGAATGGTTGGCCATGCGAGAACGTGAGTCTAGTCTGTCTGGTCGTTGTCGTGTCTCATCACTGTCCTTGACAGCGGAAGTTCCGCCAGCAAAGGCATTGTTGGCAAGCGACGAGACCATTATAAATCCCTACTACATGAAACAACTGCTCGAGTACGGTATCAAGCTTGGACAACAAGCACAAGCTGGCGACATTGACCCAGCGCACCTGCTAAAGGAAGCCGAGGTCGGTATTCGTCCTTTCTTTACGTCGCAGGTGCTTTAATTCCTGGTGCCTTTGTTAGAGGCTCGTTGCCGAGCTAAAGGCCCTCGAATCGTGATGAAAGCACTCAATCAATCTCTTCCGAAAGCCATTCGCAAGCAATGTATTCGCCAGCGCGGCCAAGCGTATCCACTTCAACATTTGCACTGTATGCGACGAAGCCACCAAGCAATCCAACCTTGTATGTAAGCCTAAGAATGATTATGTGTCCGTCCACGCCTGTACTTTCCTTCGTAGAACTCTACCTCTTCTGTCTTTTTGGTTCCGCTATCGCATGCATTCCTGGTTGTTTTCGCTCTCTTAATAGCTGTCACTTCTGCATCCTACCTCGCTTATCATTCGCGAAACTCGCTGCGATTTCGCTTACTTTTCGCCACTCCATTTTGTCGCCTATGGGCTGGCGTTGGCCATGGTACATACATGACTTGAATGTGATTGATGTTGTGGCGTTGCCAATGAAGAGATCTCAATCTTATCTTGGAGGGGATTCCCACCTGAACTCGGCCATCATTGCTCATCGTTACGCCCGTTGCCGGCGCACTGTTTTACCATCGAAACTATTCAAAACGACAATATGGCCCACTTACCTCCAGACGTATATCTCACAAATACATTCATGCATTCGGGGAACGTCAGCCCGTCAACTCCCAAACTTCAACTTCAACTGTCCATCCCAATACCCACCAGGGACTCGATTTATTACTATTCAGATGGCAACACAGTGCTGCTCGTCGAAAACACGCTCTTCAAGGTCACTTCTTCCCATCGCCGTGCTAATTTAGTCGTGCTCAAGCATGCCACTCGACACAGGTCCACCGCTCAGCCTTGACAAAGGAGAAGTCGACGTTCGAGAGCATGTTTTCCCTAGACTCGGACTTGCGCTCTAGCACCAACAGCAATAACTCGGGCGTTACAGTTGGGCTAGAGGGCGAGAGCGACGACAACCCAATTAGACTTCAAGGGGATACTGCAGACGAATTCCGATCCCTTTTGTGGGCATTGTACGCCTTGTACGTACATTTCCTGCCCTCCGGGTCTTGGCGGTGTCACGAACCACATGTCCGCCCATCATAGACCCCATGAATTGGAGGGCGCGATGACCGCCAAGGCGATCAGCCTCAAGCTGTTCAACCTTGCGCGCATCACCCATAAATACGAGTTCCGCGCCATCGAGAGCTGGGCCCTGGACAAGCTCAAGACGATATACATTCGTCCCGTACATTCTCCCATCGATGATGCGGAAGGGCCGAACCTGGTGCAGCTCACGGAGCTCGCGTCGCTCTGTGAACAGCGCGATCTGCTCGATGTTGCGACGCTCCGGTGGAAGCGCCTCATTGCTTCCGGCAAGGACGTTGCTCTCGCGATTGGAATGGCAGAGCGGCTTAGTTTGCGGTCGCTTCTCGGGTCGGCGTACCATGCCATGTTGCTGCAAGGGCGCGAGGTGTGGGATGCTGACCAGCTGCTGACGCGCACGCATCGCATACGTTTGCTGTCTGGACATTATGCTCTCGGCCGACTCTGCGAGCGTCTCCCAAACGAATCTCCGATACTGCAACATCACCCACGTTGCACTGGTAGTGTCCAAGTACGGTGCAACCAGGCATGGGGCGGGCTTTGGCGATCGACGTTGGATATGGGAAAGCATGGGCTACCGTTGCAGTACGCGGACGTCATCGGAAAGCTGATGCTCGCGGAAAGCACCCTCAAGGCGTTTATAGAACGCGAGATACACACTCATGGATTGCTAGATGCCATGCCTTGGTGCAAAGAAAGTGCCTTGGTGGCGACGTCTGGAAAGTTGAAGGAGATGCAGGAGTCTCTGGCTGATTATTTCACAGACGTGGCATGATGGATTTGATGATATACCTCGGCTTGTCTTCTTCCGATCTTTTGACTCGCATTGCCTGTATCCTATACATGCCCGCTTGTAATCATACATTAATGTAGTGGGTGGGCTGGGTATCTGGGAACTCGATACGATGCTTTCATTGTTCCAGGATGGAAATTCTCTCTATCCACTCGTCTCTCAGGATGCCCATCAAGAGCACGTCCTCCCACCGATCGTTCGACCAGACACAAGCCCGCTTTCGCCCTTCAATTACGAACCCCCTGGTGTTTCGCGCGTCAACGATTGATCGTACATACCCTGTTTGCAGGTACTCACGCCTTTTCATAGACCGCGACCGCCCTCTCGTTACCCGCCAACACAGACAACGACAACCGCTGCAGTTCGATCCATCGAAACGCATAATCGACGACGAACGCGGTCACCTCGCTCCCATACCCACAATTCCAAAACTTGGGCAACAAACAAACGCCGTACGTCCCGTCGCGGTTCTTACGCTCGGCAACGTGGAGCACGACTTGGCCCATGAACTCGCCCGTGTCGCGACGCCGGACGATGGCGGCGAACACGGCGCTCTCCATTTGTGCGCGGAGGTTATTTTTGAACTGCGGACCGAGGGGTGCGATATCGCCCGTCGTCATGAGCGGTTGGACGTGGGGGTCGCTCCAGAGGCGCAACAGGTCGTCGAGATCGGCTTCGGCGTATGGGCAGAGCAGGAGACGCGTGGTGGCGAACATGTTAGCTGAAGTGTGGGGCCAGCGTTCTTATAAGATGGACAACTGACTGCGGCCGCGGTCGTGACGCGTCCGGTTCGCTGGTCCCGCTGTTCGGGCTCGCTCCGCTGTCCGCAGTGGTTGTGGGTCTAGAGGCTGTCAAATTCGCTTCTGAACAGGACCTGTAGTTGCAGTTGCACGGCAAGACGCTTGTATGATCGTACAGGCTAGTATGACTCGTATTTTGTCTATGATATATAAGTACAGACATCAGATCGGTTGTCAGAGAATGAATCCAAAGTTGCAAAGACGTGAATCGAGTGAAAGCCGAGACATAGCGCAGTATGGAAACCGTATCCGGGAGAGATCCATAAATGATCGCTAGCACAAGCTATCATACAGGAACGCTCAGACGCCCTCTTTGACGCTCACATCGGCATCGACCTTCTCGGAGACATCATCATTCTCCACACCAATTCCATCATTCTCTCCAGTGGGTAAATTGGAAACAGGACCATGGTAGTGTCGATGTGCGCCTAACACATACCAAAGCCACGAAGCTGCGATCACCCCCACGGTGATTACTGAAGCGTAGTTCATGTTTGTTGGCGTGACAGGTATTTGCGTAGGCAGTGAAAACACCACGCAAACGAAGAACGTCCAGAGCGCGCACCAGATGTTGGCAAAGGCTCCAAGCCAACCATCGCCCATGTAATATGGACCCGGCTTGAACTTCACTTCTGGGTGGTCATGGAAGATGCGTCGTAAGATGATGGGGATGACGTAGGAGAGGTCTGAAGCCATGGCTGTCATAGCAAAGACAGCGTTGGCGGCGGTGGGACTGGCTAGATCAAGTAGACCGGGAAGGATACTGACAACGACCGTCAACCAGACGGCTCGCAGTGGGGTTTGCGTGGCAGCGCTGACGTGTCCGAAGAATCCACCATCGGGAAGGCCACGGTCGCGACTGAGCGCGTAAAAGGTGCGAGACACTGCTTGTGTCGACGACTGCGCAACGGAAAATGCGGTCAAGCAGACGAAAGCCCACAAGGCAAGGGCAAGGTGAGGTCCCAACCGCAAGACCATGATCGCAAGAAATGCGGACCCCGAGGGGTCAGGAAGGTCGGCGAACGGTCCAGAGCATAGAATCAGCACGATGTTAAGGAGCCAACCAGCGACCCCGGTACCGATCGTTGCGATGATGATAGCCACTGGTGCCGAGTAAGCAGCATGACGGAGTTCCTCGGAGATATGAGCAGTGCAGTCATATCCCGTCATGGTCCATTGGACACTCAAGAGTCCGAGAAGAAAGCTGATGCCGTTGTTCCAGCCACCGGTTCCGTTGATAAGTCCTTGCGCACCGAAGACGTACGATGGAGGATGCATGTCAGATCGTGGGGTCAATGCGAGAAGTAGAATAATGATCATGAATGTTGCGCCCAAGTTGATGAACACGAACGAGCTGGCGAAGTAGGCAAGGTGTCGAGTTTTGAGAGAGTTGAGAATGCCATGAATCACAAGCAGCGCGGTGGTCAGTCCCACAACTTTTGCGGATGTGATCGAGATCCCTCCGTTGGTTGATACATATACCGCAGCGAGTATCAAGTTGGCCAGTCCAAACTCGGTAGACGTCAGGCCGACCGTCTGACCAAGGATGTTGAGCCATCCCACGATCCAGCCCACCTGTGATTAATCGGTTGGTCAATATTTGAGGATTCCTGACGAGAAACAGAAGCAACGGACCCTCGCACGATACCTTTTAGGGCACAAGCGACCAGAAGCACCGTAGAGACCTCCGCAGGTTGGATACGCGCTGACGACCTCAGAAATGCTGCTTGCTAAAGCGAGGCAATTTATCGCCCCCAGGAACCAGCACCACGTAACGGATGCAGGGCCGCCGAGAAGCAAGGGGGTGTTGAAAGTGCTGGCGATGCTTGAGCACACGCCCATGATGCTAAAAGCGTAGCTGATCGTGGAGAGGTTGGAGAACTCCCTCCGAAAGGTCGGGACATAGCCCAAGGCTCGCAACTCCTCGTCGTCTTGTTGCTCCGTGTTCTGCTTGGGAGACATGGGGTGGAGTGGGATACGCTGGCTCATTCATGGGGGGTTGATATAGATATAATGCAAATAACCCGATCATAAAAAAAGAATCCGTCGGTTGCGATAGTGCCGCGCATGCGCATTGTGGCATTATGATAGTGGAGCGAGATACGGAATTGCCGTTCGCCGTTAGTGCGCCGGGTCATCGGTAAATGGCCTTCCATATAAATTCCACGCTCGACGTGAACCTGTCCGACGGCGACGGTGGGGTCACCCTACAGCGGTACGTAGGCAGTGTCTATCCTCCCTGCCCCCATCTCCTAATGAGTTGTCCAGGCTGCATCAGGGGGTCCAGTCTTGAAGGAACCCCTTCGGGAACTGTCAAAAAAGGTGGACGGCGTAGATGCCTACTTCGTGTCAGGTGTCTCCGAACCGACTCCGGAAAGATTCGGTGTCACGTTCTCCTTATGGACGTGATTGGACTTGAGCTGATTGATCACCAACAAACTCATCGCAGACAAGATCGCCGCCTTGCTCGCTTGCGATGTTCGGGTCCCTGATGTATCTGATTGTCGTACCATTCTGAAACTCCCTCCTCTCTGAACTCATGTGCCACTTTCAGGCCAGCCCATGTTCAAACCAGATGCCATGATGGCCCAGTTGCTTCTTGACCATCCGGGTCCCTGACCGTTATGGGACAAGCTCCGATTCTGCACTCGCATCATCTGGAATACTCGACCCATTTACCGTGCACGCCCATCTGTCGTCCCTCGTCGTGCTGCTAAGGTACATCTCAGCCACCGGCAAGCGAACCTGATGCTTTCAGCTTACTCTTTTCTATTTCATAAAACGCACCCGCGAGCAGAATAAGTACGACAAACTCGGCTGTGGGGTGCGTCGGCGGTGTTATCATTATAGACGTGCACGAATGTTAATTGAGCAGCAGGTATTGCTTTGGTGGTGGCACTGCCGCTCAGCTCGTGCCTTTCAAATGTCTTTACAGCATCGTACTCTGTCATCCCTCTCTGTTGACAGACGCATCAATAAAGGTTATTGACGTACGTGGATATCCCGTTGAAATTTTGATTCATTTCTGCAACATAGCTTCAGATACCCACTTCATGGGCTTGCGCGAACGTAGGTCCATCACTTGTTTTGATTTACCATGAGCTGACACTCGAGACCAGAGGACATGCACTTCTCCAAAGCCATGCACTTCAGGCAGAGGCAATTTTTGCAGGGCGCAAAGATAAGGCAGACTTTGTTCCCTATGAGTCCATTGATTACAAGGGTAAGTTTGCTCTCTCGTTCATTTCATATCTAAACCTAAACCCAGGCACCGTGCATGGTTTCGCGTGTCGCCCAAACCTTGCCTATGATGGAATCCAGGCAGGGTTTGAGCGCAGCTTGTCGCAGACGGCGGAATGGTTCCGAAAAACCTTGGCATCTTGATTCGGTGACAATGGTGCACGAGGTTTTCTTGTAACCTATTCTATATCTTGATTCTTGAGACACCAATCTCGGAGTCAAATTGAGATTCGAAATCACTTTTACTACTAACGGATGGTTGTTCCAAGATCGATCCCACCTCTTGTTCTCCGCTTATCTTTCACCCATTCGTGGTGACAGATCAAAGGATATGTCCTAGTCATTGGTCTTTGCAATCAACCCCATCGTATCGGATTACTGCACTGAACGACCATCCTTCCTGACTTGGACTAATTTTTGCAATTTCGCAGTTCGTACCGCGTTCGACGTGTAGGATGAGGGTTCACACCGAATACTACATCTATCTGTGCTATGCACATATCCACCTGAAGAGTAGTGCTATACGCTCCTCACAGGGCGAGGAATTCCATGTTGATAGTCCCATGTTTATCCTGGCAGCAGCTCCCCTTACTTACATGAGCAGGTGACCAACGCGGTGTTTGGAAAACTCCCACGCTCGCGCCACGCAGTTCGCGTGCCAGAGGGCAAAAACTGGTGTTGGAGATACGGGCATACATTGACACTGATGCAACCGTCAGGACTCTAGACACTAAGTCAAGTCGGAAGGGAAAGGTGTGTAGTGACATTCAACTCGTTGGTGGGTAACAGACTAACCACACCCCAGCACAAGTCTAACGCTTAAAGTTCTTTAGCTTTGATTGGAAGACATGGTATCCAGCCGAGACAGCAGGGGATAACTTCAAACTATTCCAAATTGCTCTCGCCCGGGACGGGACATCGGATATCGTGTGGGGTCGAACCGTCTCAGCATGGACGCAAGAACCTTGCATGCGTCCTCAAGCTAATTATTATATAAAATCTAGGACAATAATCCCCACCGGGAACCGGCGTGTAACCATTTGCGACGCTTGGTTTGTCCTCAGCCGAAGGGAATTCAATGGGCTTTCCCTGGGAATTGTCGCCTCGCCGCAAAGCGACATTTGTAAGTATGATGTGGTCGGCTTAATTCTGATGGGATCCGAAGTGCTCCACTCGCAGAGGGGACCCTTGATGCTTGCCAGGATCTGGCGAGATGACGGTATCCATGTTGCAACTGCGTATGACGTGGAGAATGCATTCACGCCTCAAGGATACCTCGATCCCGACTCTGACCTTCTAGAAACTGGCCTGTTTCAGGTCGGCACCGAGCTTAAGTGGAGGGAATTCCTGGTACGTTGAACGGCTTGTTTCCTATTGAGGTCGAACTGACGGTATCCGTTCGAAGGAGGTCATTGGCGTCATGAAGGATACTAGTTGCCGTGGTGGGAACATTGTCGACAGTCTCGTACCTTTCATTGGAAAACCCGCGGATTTCGTCTCGATACACAAGGCAAGAGGGTCTGCGGTCTTGAGCCCAAGCTTTATCTGGACTGTGGTGTCTAGTAACGAAAACATCAGGCTGAACTGTTCTTGATGGAATGGAAGGACGCAAGGCAGAAGTGAATGAAAGTTGCATGCCGTAAGTACTTACGGCCGCATACATGTGATAGGGGTGACATATGGAACTGAGGTACAAGTTACAGGATAAGGGAAGTGAAGTTGACGTAGGACATCCCCATTTGAATTGATCACGACGTGGCCCTCAGGGACGACTGAAAGGAGCTCATCCAGAGCGTACCTCGAGATGGATCCCTCTCCTGGGCGGACACCTTCGCTACCTATATCACCCCACACATAACTACCGAGATCATTACAAGAAAGTGGAGACCAGCTCTCCATTGGACTACCGGGAGCGAAGTGAATGGGAAGCCATTGTACATCATATAATATATGCGAATGAAACTAGGTGAGAATAATATCGCTCTAGTCGCTCACCCGAACAAGAAGACCATGTGAAACGGTGTGAAGTTGAAGCAATTGCAGGTGCTGCATTGAAACGTCACCCTTTGACGTGCCCCACGACTGCCAAACCGTTGCTGCCGAGCTCTGCCGCTGACAGATGGTGTCATGTTGATATAGCAATTAAAATTTTACCTCGCGAACAGGACCATCAAGCTGTTCAACTTGCGAGGGTCCAGGTCTGGAGAGGAGGGAAGCTGAAGCTTACCCATGCGGTGGTCATTTCCGTTATCAGTCATCAAGACGCGCTTCGATACCCACGGAAAGGTGCTTGGTTGAGGAGATGAGACTAACTCGCTCCCAAGAGCTAAAAGTCCAAGGAGAACGACAGACCTCGGTGCCGCTGTCCTGTGACTTGCCATCGTCGCTTCGCTTTGGACGAAGTTGGTCAACGTCCAGCCTAGCTTGGACGCCAGAGACGATCCAAGCTATTTTTGTCAGGACTTCTTGATGGGATTGATTTGACAATGTGGACTTGTGCGGGCCAAGTATGAATGCCTGAAAAGATATAATATTGGCGACAGCTGACATTTGTTATGTTACCCTGGCTCGCACGCCGAGGATCCCACATATGCACAAGGCACGATTTCCTGATACAGTCGCATGTTCACACGACCCTTCCAATATAACGGTACTGTACGGGTCATGCAACTCTCTCCAGTGAAGCTCTTCGCTTGACTTTGAAGGGTTTCCTCTCTCTCTGCAACCGCACGAGAGATGTCCACGTTCATCCGATACGTTCTCCTATTAACGTCTCTGCTTTCTTCTGTTTCGGCCCTTCCCCTGGCCTCGAGGGATGTCGTGGACCCGCCTATCACCAGCCCAACAACGTCTACCGTTTGGCACGTTGGACAGACGCAAACCGTGACTTGGTGGGTTGCTTCGTCCTCATTCGCTTCCGAACCATACTCATTCTCTGTAGGAATGCTACTGGCTTACCGGTGAACCAGACTAACCCGATCGGGATGTTGGTTCTTGGCTATTTGTACAACAACAGCGAGCACCTCATGCTAAGTGAGTGTCCTACTCAAAGTGACTAGGGGAGGTCATCCTCGTACACGCACGTTGCCCCGGCAGCATTGCATGCATTAGAACACCCCAGCTATTTTTGGCTCTGGCATGATGCTAACGATTTCACAGATTCCCCTCTTGCCACCAACCTCAACTACTCTGTTGGACAGGCTCAGATCACGGTACCTAATGTCCCCACTCGATCAGACTACATCGTTGTTTGTAAGTGGCTGTCACGTTACTACATGATACCACCATCCTCAACCCTCGTGACAGTGTTTGGTGATTCCGGTAACGCAAGTCCCGAGTTTACGATTATTAATGATGCATCTTCATCGACCTCGGTGGCTCCATCCCCTGGCACGACGAGTCCGCCAGGTTCGACTCCTCCAGCTGGGTCCTCACCCGCTTCGACCCCGCCTCCAGCAAGTCTCAGCTCTGCTGGCTCGGGTGGCTCTTCTCCAACACCGACGAACGGGTCCCCAGCGACAACACCAGCGACTCAAACAATGCCTTCTCCTACGTCTACTACAGTCGTCGTGACGACCTCAAGCACGCCGTCTTCAACGTCATCGAGCGCTGCCTGGCGGAAGCACGTTCCAAGCCTAAGGACATCTCTCAGCGTTGCGTTGGCTGTCATCTACCTCGGCTTTTCATGAGCGAACTTTTACTTTGGTTTCGTTTTGGACTCATAATGGGTGAATTATGGTCACGCCAACCACACTAATCTCCATTTGATGTAAACTGATTTTTCTTCTTGTGCATCATCTGTTGGCTGCCATCCGTTGACACTTTCTCTGTACGACCTTTTACGACGTTGGTGGGTTCATTCGCGACCAGGACTAACTGCATTGCGTTTTGTTACCGCTACGCTATACTCAACTGTACATGACCCTGCATTTTGTGTAACAATACCATGGATTTGAAGTTCACGCGTTTGCAAAGATGGTGAAGCATCGTTCGTAGAACAGTGGATCATTTAGAGAGACTGAGTATGCCATTATCGATCCAGAGACGCGGATTACTCAAAGTCGGATCTGGTGCGGTACGATACTGGATCGTGGGAGTTGACTAGGACTGGTGACTCTTAAAGAAGCGTCAGCAGCACGAGCATGAAAGTTGAGGGAACTCCAGCTGACATTGCTTCCCTTGGACTTGACTAATACCGCAACCTTTGCTCCACGTGGAACGCATTTTCGACAACACTTCAAACGGCGCCGCGCTTCGGCGGAGAAGGGTGTGGTCGAAACCAAGTCTCGGTATTAGGCTCGTATTATTAGAACGACCATCTTCTGATTTCAAAATACTAGGTCTGGACTCTGGCTTACTAGGGAGACTAACCGGAAAGTGATCGGTAATGATTAATGAACCTGCTATGGCAGTGAGTGAGCACCATCCGGACAGACGTCAATAATGGGGGAAGACGAACGTTTTTTTGTCATGCATATCGGATAGTGCAAAGTCTAGGGAGATACAAACCGTGTCTGGCAGATAACCGAACCCTATGAGAGCCTGCAAAGGAATTTTGATGTATGGCGCTTCGTCAAATCACCTGAGAAATCGGGTCGCGAAGCCCTCGGATCAGACGCGACGGGTTGCTGATTCCTAGATGGAGTGCACAACAAACTCTATTGGCGCTTCCGGGCAAAAAAAGGTCCCAAGCATGACACCTCGCAGCGTTGATCTACAGGGCGGACCGCCACAACTTGGTGCAGTTGAAACTATGGAAGCGGAGGGGATGACAACCACGGTGATTCCGTGCGAACCTTGGCGAGGTGCGCTGACTGGCGGGACTATGGGGTCAGTCCCCTCATTGGTTATAGAAAGCGAGGGCACAAACCAGAAGAGAGGAGATGCCCGGATCCGAGACAAGTGGTGCAGGAGGGCTTCGGTTCCACTATTTCGCTTTCATCTCTCCTCTGTGGCCAAAGTGGTCACACCCCAAAACCACCAGGGCCGCGGGGAGCAGGGGGCAAGCCTAGAGCGTGCTCAAAGACAGCAAATTCTTGACCCACCTTGCGCAAATGAGGCGTCGGTCGTAGACAGTAAATATAAAAATTTTCCTGTGTGGTACAAGAGCATGAGTCGCGATGTTCATATAGAATGCACCACGATCCGATACGACGGCGGCACCCCTTATTTGCTAATGCTATATGAATAATGACGAGAGTGTCCTCGAGCGAGGAAGGCAGAGCGGGGCAGGGTGATTATGCGAGGCACGACGAAGCGTCGATGCCATGATCATTTGTGCAGCTAGTGCGCCTTCCGCCCTCTGAGAGTTCCCTCGACAGTCGTCTTGACGAGATAATCACCGTAATATCCAACCGACCATTCCGTATCTGATCAGCGCAGTCATCGCAGCCCCGTTTCCACAGGTCCCAACCCATCTCGGGGCTAACCGCATCCAAGAGAGTGGATATAGGAACATTCATCCCGTCTTAGTACCGTTCTTTGGTTATCAGCGATTGCGTCGAATGAAATTCCCCTCGTCCAGATGTGCCACGGTTCATCTCGCGTGGCGGAGGTGGAAGGAGAAAATCTGAGTCGGGTTACCGTCCCTGAACTTCACCGTGATGGTCCAATCACTGGGACTGCCGCGACACTTGAAGCTGGCAATGCACGCGGGAGCTCCAAGTTTGTCAGGAGTAAATTTGGGGCTAGTGTGACAATGGAATCAATTCGAGCCAATGTCCGTGGAATCCGAAGACAAGTGGCATGGATTCGATACATACTCGTTGTCTTCTCGTTGTCGACATTGCTTGCAAATCCAAACTTACTTGAATCGGAAGGAGAGTCAGAAGGTACTACGGCCGTACTTCGGTCGTACTAGGAAAAACAGGCCTACTAGTAGGATACAGGACATGATTCTATTACCCTCTAATTAAATAGTCTTTTGCACCAGGGCTACAATCGAGGCTGCCTGAGCCTATCCCTTTGAAAAGAAAAACAAATATATCTTGAACAATACATCACCAAGATCCTTCGATTCGTGAGCTTGTCCTGACGACGTGCTTCACGAATCATCTATTCATCATTCACGAGACCCGCAGGATCCCGAGAGGGAGAGCAACGCAGGAATGATGTGCTTTATGACCATCCCCATGAGATGGACAACACACCGACTTCCAGCTGAGCAAAGCGCTGAAACAGAGACGGGGACATATCTTAAACATCGAATGAGAAACTGAGTCAAAGAAAATTATAGGGCGCAACTATACCTAGGTCACCTGGACCGCAGCTCTGGCATTCATCAGTAACGGTGGCGTACGCTGTATTTCCGTTCGCTGTAATCCAAACCCCCTAAAGAGAGATATGAGAGGTCGGTATCGAACGTGAAAGGACACTTACTCGTCCGCAATGGCCTCCTGAGCTATATATATCTCGTGAGATAGCGACAATGAGATCAGTGTTCTGGTCCCAATTACCGCATGCGCTCTCGTTGGTGTTGTCGTAGAACCATGTCCCCTGGTGAGCAATGGTCAGCGTCGGAGCGTCAGAGAGGGTTGGGACGTCGACGTACTCTCCCATAACTCTGCCGTTTGTCGAGCGATTGGCCCAACGGCAATGGTGCCGCCAGTACTGAGAGAAAGAGGGTGCTCAACACAGTGAAGATGACGGAGAATGGGTGCATTGTGAGGAGGGGGGTAGGGGGCTAGGAGCAAACTGGGGAAAGGGGGGTTGGCAAGCACGGTCCTTCATGCCACATTTTCAGGTGCTTTTTATACGCAAAAGCGGGTTTACTTCACCTATGATGGGATAACGCGTTGCTTTGGCTGAAACGGGAGATCGACCCGGAAGGGGATCATGATACCCACATAACGGGAAGGGTCGACTGTCTTCGGCGGCTCAGCCGAGAAGAAACCTCGGACGTGAGTGATGGTAGTACGGAAATCCCGCGATGACGAAATCACCACAGCCCCGAACGTCAGCATGTACATGCGGCATTCGCGCGGAACATGGTCGCGAACGAACCTGACAGTCGACTCGACGACGGCCACACAAAAGAGTAATAGTTTTGCTTGCTGTTATACAAACTTGGTTTGTCGAATTTCCCACAAGTGTTGACCCAACCAATTAGAACATCGCCGCAGTGCTCCTTACTACCAGTCGATTACCGTTTCGACCACCTTGAAATTTGGCAGACCGAGGACATGTCGATGTCGGGGCCACCTCAGGATCGAGACAAAGTTCGGATCGAGCATGAAAGAATTCCTGGACCTCGAAGGGTCGCATACAAAGGTACAGAACAATTAGATGGCGCGGAACGTGCACCTCACACCTCACCTCGCCAATGCGCCTCGAGTTCGCAAATGCCACAGCCGCACACTTTTTTCCGTCAGGTATACCCGCTCATTCGCCACGCAGGGTCAGCTGTGCAATGAATACTCCGGCCGAGAACTGCGGACCTGGGGCTCATTGAGCGGCGAACATATCTTCCGTTGCCGTCTTTACGGCCTCCTTCCCTCCGCGCTGTGAACGCATTTTTTGCTTGTTGCGAGGTAAAGAACGTAAGTCCCCGCAATAATTAAGCTTTTTTTTTCTTCCGGTTTACTTCACCGCCTCGTCGCGACGTTCGACGCGGGAGGCGCATGGCTTTACTTACCCACGGCTCTTCACCTCGAGGAAATTCGTGTAATTACCTTCCACCACTGCCATCTACATGCCGCTTTTGCAGACAGAGTCTCATGGGTCTTCTCGAGTGCTCCTCAGAGAACGTCCATGTTTGAGCCAATTGACATCATGATGGCTTGATGATGGTGTTCGCATTACTTTCGGACAATGGAACCCACGAATAGCAATGTCAGTATGACTCCGATGAGTTCTTCAAACTTCTACGGGGATCAACAAGCAGTGAGATGCTGCAGAATCGCACTTGAAACAGCGCCCATATTCCGGTGAGACGGTGCAACCGAATTCAATAGCATCATACAAAAATATCCGTTGTCCGCCGCGAGTTTGAGGGTGCCAAGTGAGTGAGAAGCACAGGTCAACTCCACTACTATCTTACACGTGATGGCGTGATGGCGTCATGATGCGATGCATGGCGGAGTCACCCGTCGCCACTACGCTCCGACTTGTCATAAGCATTGCATCCGAAATGCAACACGAAAGCTACGGTCAAAGCCTCCCAGTAAAACGATTTCTTGGTTGTTGCGCCCCGAAAATTGAACACTTTGTAGGACCAAGTGGATGGTATCGCTGGTCTCTTCGACGCCCATCTTGGGCTAGTTGGTGATGTATGTAGCTCGTCCGTGGAAATGTGCTGTGGGATGATTGGTGCATCTTTGCTCAGATTCACGAGCTTTACCGCGATCGAGCAGCGTTAGAACGCGAATACGCATCCAAGCTCCAACTTCTAGTGAAGAAAGCCACGGAAAGGAAAAACAAGACTGCCACCTCACTTGTTGCCGGGGACAGTCCCACGAAATCATGTTCTGATAGCACTGTCCAACAAAAGTTAGTGCATCATCCCGCATCTTAGCGCGATGCTTTCTGAGAGACCAACGTTGGTTTAGCACACTCGTTAACGCCTATGCTCAAATCATTACATCTATGTCGAAAGTTGCCCAGGACCATGTCCAATTGGCTGACACGATCACAGTGCAGGTCACAGAGCCTCTTAAGGCGTTAGAGCGCCGGAACGAAGGCTTGAAAAGAAAGGTTCGGGCCACTTGCTGTAGTTTGCCGGGTGCCACCAGCCTCACATGGCTTGCAGCAATCACAGTTTTACCAAAAATTGCTATCAGAACGCGAACGCTTTTACCAGGATCGGCTGAAAGTTCGTGATCCAAGAGGTTTCTTCCCTGAATAATCAATCTGATGTTGACATAGAATAAGCAAAAGGAATGTCTCCACTAAGTCACTCCTTGGCGGGTCTCAGCGGTATTGACCTCCTCTCAGTACGACAATGACTGTGCCGAAGTCGATGTTTTCCGCCAGAAACAGGTATTTTTATCCGGAATGTTGTATATTGAGATTGTGGTAAAGCTGCGCGCAGGGACAGGCTCAACAAGACCGGCATGCTGACCGTGCAGCCCGGCAGTATGAACAACACCGAGACGAAATGCATACTAGCAAGAAGTAAACTTGTTCACGCATCAAGATTATGGACTGACCACCTGCAGCGTGTACCTCGTTTCTATCGCAATTGCTAACAGAGTCAAAGATAAGTTTTATACTGAAGACTTGCCCAATCTCGAGGATGTACGTGACGTTGCCCTGAGTTTTCACTTCGCTGATCAGCAAATTCATCATTTACCGTTCAGAGTTACCGTGAGCGATGTGTTCCTCGACTTTAAAATTCTCTTAGCAGCATCCATTTCAGAGGAGCTGCAGACTCGGCTGGTGGAGGAATGCACCAGTGTTCTACTTCAAGCACAAACGATACAGGTGTCACACCAGGACGTGCTGAGGGATCGCCTTGCTTCCGTGACAGCGGCACTCGATGAAATCCAACCTCTCAAAGACCAGAATCTTTTTGTTGATCTTAACATCAGACCATTTACTTTACCTAATGACTGGAGCTTTGAGCCTTGCACAGCTCACTATGATACTGTGGGTTATCGCATCTTATCAGCTTCACTGATATCTAACATCCTCCCAGGATGAAATCTCTCTTGAACCTTCCCCAAAAGTGTTTCTCCAGAACAAACTTGCTCGTTCGCGGACGAAGCTACGAGAACTAGAATCGGTACTGAGCGCGAAACGTGAGTGGCCACATCCCTGTGACAGGAGCCCTAACTCACATTACGGCAGGCGGTGAGGTAGAAAAGCTTACCAATTTGGTTGCCGCATATTCCGCAGACAACACGCTTGGGAACATCGACGATGCCGTTAATGTATCGAGTACTATTGTTGGTGGCGCACATTCATAACCAACATATTTTCTGCAGGGCTATCTGGACACCCAGCATCAAGTGACATTCTTCGCGACGTCGGAGCTCATCCTCCGCACAGAAATAGAGACCATCATAGCAGCACTTGGCGGCAAGTCTGAGTAACGTCCTGAATGTCATAGTCTGATGGGGGACTTATCTCCAGATGATGAAGGCGGTTCCAGTCCGCACGACTTCAAGAGCTCGTCATTCTCCATTCCCACAACGTGTGGTTACTGCAATGTATGGATTCATTGAGCATGTTTCAGCGTCCATATGACTTACGAAGCAGACATCGATCTGGGGGCTGAGCAAACTCGGCAAGACGTGTAAGACCTGTGGACTTTCAGTTCACGCAAAGTGCGAACTGAAGGTAAGGGAAACTGTTTCTCGATACTCACCCTTGTGCGAATACTTGGCAGGTACCCGCGGAATGTACTCGTGTTCGTGGCGATTACAAGGTCGCAGAATCGCCGTCTAGGACCTCGTCAACTATATCCCGTAAGGAAAGAAGCAACGAGTACCCTCGAGTGGTTTCTTCCGGAAGACCCATTTCGCATTCTTCCGTAGCTGATGTCGCAGATACTCCAACGCCATCCTCATTCGTGGAGCTCGAAGCGTCGCATCGTAATGTATCAGCCCGTGTCGTCTTTGATTTCGCGGCGACTTCGCCGTTTGAGCTGAGTGTTTTCGGCAAGTAGATTTTTTTGTCAACATGCGAATTGAATGAATACACGGATCTTGACACCTTCCATAGAAGGAGCAACCGTTCATGTGGTAGAAGAAGATGATGGTTCTGGCTGGGTCAAGGTGGCCGACGACCACGGTGGGAAAGGCCTTGTTCCAGCTTCCTATCTTGGGACCACTGACGTAAAGTCGCTTGCGTCTTCTGGGGGGTCTGAGCGGCCACCGGCCTCTGGGCAGTTCGGTACGTTTTTTTCCCGCGTACCAGCGCGACTAAATGACGAGCCAGATTTTGTATCAGTGCGAGTGATTTATGACTACGAATCCGAAGGCCCCGACGAGCTCAGCATCAAAGAAGGAGAGGTGCTCGAGCTTTCCTCTGGACCATATGGCGGGAAGAATCGCGCCGATGGGTGGTGGGAAGGTGAGAAAACCTGCGCCTTCATTTAAACGATGATTGACCGATTACAATTTTAGGGTATTCAAATGACGGAAGGAAAGGGATGTTTCCCAGCAATTATGTACGTCCCTTCCTCGCAAAGAAAAAGTTCCAAGGTTATTGAGTATGAGTGCGGCAGGTTGAATTGGCCTGACTTTTTCGATACTTTTTTTTAAATTTCAACTGCACGCTTCCGTTGTCTGGATATGGTCTGTGCGTCAACGTTCGTTGCGTATGTAAGACACCCTTCCACACCTCACCGTGAAGCCATGAACTAGGCAAGCATGCTGCACGTTCTTCTCGTAAGTGGCGCGGAAGTGAGCGATCGTACCGATTCTTTGGCTCAATGATAGCACTGATACCTGAGACTCCTGAGAGACGGCAACATCGCCGTTAAGCCTATAGGGTTACTCCAGCTGAATATATTGCGTCACAGGCTTGTCTCAGCCGAACATTCGGTTGTATCGATTATATGGGCATTCATTTCCCCTTATCTCGGCTTCATCAACGGTCATATTCTGGGCCAATCGAGTAGTCACAGCCCTATCTTCGGTACTCTGACCTTTTCAGTGCAATATAGCACCCCCTGAGCTGGTTGCATTAGTAGGTGAGTCAGCAAAGCGCCAAGGAACAGTCTCAAGGAACGGTGTCGTACGATTACGATGTCATGCGATGTAGTATTGGGAGACGCGATGAGAAGCTAACAAGACAAATATAGCGCCTCATCACAATTAACAACGAGAAAGGATACAGAGGTTTGTCCCGGTGAGTTTTTTTCCACCTAGAAACTTTTCCTTCGTTCTCATGACATTTGTAACGCTAGACAGAGGTCAGGGTCCAGACCAACGCCAGTGCGAATATCACCTGGTCCGCACAGCCTACATATTCGCTACGAGCTATGGACCCCCTTCGAAATGTTATAGTTACCGTTGGGCGGGATTTAAAGGTTTCCCCCCATCTTAGCGGCCGCCGGATAATTGAATTAATTTACCTTTCAATAGTTAAATCCCTGGGCGTGCGGACTGCACTATTCCTCAAAGGCGTGAAAAGCGGCCTCATGTTGACTACTGTTGACCGGTCTGATAAATATGTATTGATCGATGGGCTTGTCCCCTCGGAATACCTTCCCTCGTCTCATGGCCCCGTTGTTGATGCGCATTTTTGTCGCCCTATCGCCCACCCCCTCTCGTACTTTCCTTGGTCCAGAGGTGGGCTACATGTCTTTGACACCCACTACGCCAGACCCACCGTCTGGGTGAATAAGTAGATGTCACCTCAGCGCGCCAGGCCACATACCAACAGGCCGTCAGCCGTGGACGGCAGCCACCCTTCACCAGCTCCACCTCAACGCGGCGTCCTGTTGCAACGATCGCACTGTTAATCACGTCAATAACATTTCGAATTCTCTTCCCAACGGACGGAGCACACACCCAAAATTTTTCTCAGCCGAACGTGTCTAGAAGGTTGTCCACGCCGCAACAACAGGGACCTGTCATGAGTGCCATTTTCCGAATGACAGTTTCACTAACGGCCTATCTTGTGCCGAGCTTCCGAGTTTCCTCTCCAGGTTTTATGTGTCCACGGCCGCGTTTGCGCGTGTTCGACATATTTTCAAGTTCCCCATTGGGTGTACTCGGTGTAGACATCGACCTATTAATTGATCAGCTGGTGTCTCAGGGACATGACCGTAGGCCAAACGAACCAAGCTTGGAGGATCATTCTGCAGCATTCGGTATGTCAGCCACGGGTAGCAAGGTGAATCTTGTATTGTTTTTATCCAACCTCTCATCACGGTCAGTTACAGAACAGGGAGCTAAATTGAGCCCCCTCGGATATGAGGAGAGGCACCAACCTTTTCGATCGTCCCTCCACAAGTATAAAAGAGCGTGCATGGAACGGTGAGTGATACATTCAGACCACCCACCTCGTCTTTTGCTCATTCGTGGCTTGTGTGTACTCGCAGGGGCTTTTCCCGAGCTCGTTCCCTGCACCGACGTCGTGGAATCCACGCACACGAACACCGTCGACGTCGTTCAGCTCAGTCGAGCGAGCCCCGCGTCGGTGTTCTTGCGATGGATGACTGCGACATCGATCCGCGGAAAGGACGCTTGTGCATTGCGCCACTCGTGTGTCACGGCAAACGGATAGGGACACCTCCCCAGATTTTTCCTCCATACGTACCGCCCCCCCAAGTGTCAATGTCTCGCTTCACCGTGACGATTTCTTGGCGACAGATTCGCGTCCGCCAGGCGATATCGGAGTACGGCACCCTCCCGTCTGACGGCGGTCCCAGTGGGCCGCTGGCGACGTTCCGCTGGCGACTCGTCGTACCTTGGTCAGCGGCGAGAAGGCGTCGATCATGGCGCATGCTCTCTACTGGATGGCGATCTTTGACGTACATCCAGAGCGCGGGAGACCCAGGTCGCGGAAACGAAACAGCGCTTCCCCGGCGCCTCAGGGGCGATGACGGCCCTGGTACTCAAAGTCCGCGACCACAGATTGACCGACGCCGCGACGTCGACATCAGGCGCGCCGGCGGCGCCGCATTGATGGAGTCGGCCAGTCTAATGCTCCATAGGGTCTGCTGCCCGAGATAGTTGCAAGTCGCCATAACCGGGCCCAATACTGCCAGTTACGCGTGTGCGGCGACCGCTGCAGACATTGTCCATTCCTCCTGTACAACCACTTTGTCATTCACGGTTACTAGATTTGTTAGTCACAGACATGTCACAAGGGGTCACATCGAGTCACACAAGTCAACTGTAAACTACATTTGACTCAAAAGCTTACTCGCGTGACAAATTAGCGTGACAACTGGTGACCCTCCACAAGTTTCAGACGACTCATTCAAGACGACTCATCCCATCTCTATGCGTGGTGGGGGTGCTGTAGAACCTTTCTGAAACTGGCTCACGACATCGGACAAACGGAGTTACACACGCGCAGTTCTACCAATACGACCACCCTCTCTCATGACACACCCAAAAAAAGGTACATGCTAGTACACATGCTGGATCCTTGAGGGCGATATGATGAAAAACCAATTTGTATGGGCGGTTCTAATCCATTCCATTCTGTGCGACGGCGAAGGGTCATATTCAATCGGCCAAAACCAATACCTTCGGAGAGGGTTAGCCGCTCTGCGGCATCAGGAACACCCGGTTGATCTCAGAACCTCGCGTGGAGACTAGGTCCGGATCCCAGAACGTCATGATACCTACACACTGACTTTGTCGGGTTCGCTCTCCTTGACCGCTCAGCGCCCATAACTAACCGCACCCAGTTTGCGGCGTCCAGAGACATGTCTACAACCATGCTCTCACACGGCACGCGCCGGAAATGGGCACTTCGTGTGTTCGATGCTTGAGGGCGATCACACTGCATCCGGGTCTTGTCCCATCGTTCTCGTCTGTTCTATCGCAACGACAAATGGGGCTTGGACAATCCTATTACCTACCTACGCTTATGGGTACATTGCAGCAATTCCACCGGCACACAGCCCGTTGATCGCGGCCAGAGCCTCGTGGTAAGACGATCTAGAACCTCGCCACAAGCACCAGCTCACACACGCAGCGGTGGAAGCCATGGTGGCATATGCGCATGCACGGTACAGCCCCGCCGGCCAGTAATAAGTGATCGTTCCTCTAAACTTGAAAGGTATCATTTGACACGGCATAGCATCGTGTCGATCCAGTCACGCACTGCGTTCGTTTAATTGAATCTTCATGGATTACGAGGGGTGGGAAGCAACGGCGGTGGTGGTGGCAGTAGTGAGTAAGGGTTAGCGTGCTGGCAGCCTTGCCCAGTGGGCACGTGCATAATGAAAAAGAGTGCCCGACGGCGTGTGGCATGCGCGTTGGCGCGTCCCATGGGTCGTCGAGGGTGCGGCGCGTACGTACCATACACGCGTCATTCGCCGGTCCATCGCGCTGGACCATCCGATTGTCGTGCACTTACATGTGGTACAATTGGGTAGCCTCAAGACCGTATACGTACCACAAACGACGCTCGTCAGCCTCGTGTTGGACCAACGCAATGAGATAACCCTCCCGCCAAACGAAAAAAAAATAAGGGTCGGATACAAGGCGAATAATTACATAAAACACACAACGTCCATCGAACCAACAGTCAACAGATAAAATACCCCCTTCTTACACCCATCGTTCACCGCACACCCACACCAATCGCCGTACGCATGTACGGATTACTTGCCCCCAGAGGCGTGTACGTCGTCCCCGACGACGACACGCCACCCCCCAACGACGACGGTGTCGGCATCGGCACCCCGATGCCCATCACGCCACTCTGCGTTTGTTGCCCATTACTCGCCCCACCTCCCGGCGTCGTATTCTGCGTCTCCCTTGCGACACTCCGATCATCGCGCTCCGCGATCGTCGCACCGCCCCGCACGGTGTCCGTGAACCCGTTCGGAACCGAAAACGTCTGCCCGAGGCCGTACAGCTTGCCGTTGTACTCGGTATCGTCTACTTCGTCGCCAAAATACAATTCGCGCATTTTGAAAAAGGTCGAGGCGGTCAGAAGCGAGTCCGAACCCGCCTGATGGGACGTGCCTATCCGCATCACCTTTTTAGAACAGAGTAGGTCCAATATTAGCCTTGAGTGCAGGAAATGACTGTAGAGGGAAAGAGACGACGCACACCAAGGTCATCTGCGACGTCTTGCAATCCTCCTTTGAGCGACTTGCAGGCGCGCATCATGAACTTGATATCGTAACAATGCGGAAACCACGTCCGAAGATTCTCGAAAAAGATGTCTTCCGATGTCGGCAACGACATGGCGGTCAGTAGCTTGACCAGGTAGCCAAAATCATAACCACTGTCAGACGAAAACAAGGGAAACCAACGACGATGAGAAACGCATTCGGAGGATGGCAATCGGGAAAGGAATGCAAAGGAAGGGAGGACAGTGGTAAAGATCCCCTCACCTGTGAAACGATATCCACCGGGCTTCTGGAACGAGGACGAGACCAGAGGTGATGAAGAGTTCTGCAAAATCGTTGGGCGTGATACCCATATCTTCGTGTCTTTGAAAATCGAAGCCCGACTTTTGCAACAGCTCAATCGACTCTGGCGCGTACATGTCTTCCCTAAAGCAGAGAAAAAGAGGGGATATAGCCGGAGCGCGCACGACGAACGGGTGTACATACCCGATGTTAAACTTGAAGTTAAACTGCCATGTCGTGACGTCTTGCGGAAAGTTGCCTTCTTCGTCCGAGAGGGTAATGCCAACTTGAATGAGCTTCAGGAGATCGACGTTGCATCGCATAGTTTGGTAGTGATAGTCTGACGACGTTTTGAAAGTGCCGATGGGTCTTGCGACGACACCGGGGAACTCGGTATCCTGTCGTACAGCCCCTGGATGTTATGTGGTGTGGAGGAACATGGGATGACGCATACCATTGCGACATAGGGATATTGGTCGATCAGGTCGCGAATATTCCGCATCTCTGCGTCGAGGTTCAGGGCCCACACTTCCCGTATTCGAGACATGGTAGGTTCTCGACAGGCGTTGGACCGTAATACTTGTGCTGGCCGTCGTGGTCACCGTTCAAGCTGTACCGTGCTACCCGCCACCCAAGCCATCAAGTCGCGTCAACAAAAGCTTGTCTTATGTAAGCACCTCCACCTCCCATCCCAGTGTGTCTTGTCCCAGTGTGTCTTGCCTAGACAGCCCCTTGGGTATAGACCGTTCCTGCAACTCTAAGGGATTCATCACTAGTACTATCATGTGACATTAAATGCAGTCACTTCCGGATGCATAATCACATCCTGAGCTTGTAATTCTATGGATTTTAATGATCAAACACCTGGAGGATCTAGAACATAGTGTACTTGCAGATTAGGATTCACGCCCCGCTTCGGCCACCCTCGGCAGCTTCAGTCGACGCTGGCGCACATGAGTAGTATGTACCCTTCACACGGTTACAATGATCAATATTTTAGTTACTACAATGTAGATTACTCCCCTTGGCGGGCCCTGCCAACAGTAGACTTTTTTTCACTCCTCCAAAGACAACTATTCTGCTCGGGCGGCTTCAAAACATCACTTTTTATAGTCGTCGTTGTGTCAACTTGTAGCTAAGAGACGAAAGTGAAAGCCACTCCAGATCCGAAGAGAATAATTTAAGTAGTTGAGTAGTTATTCAAGAAATGGTCGGAAACGTGCATTTGGCGTCACACGATAGTGCTTCAGACCTCCCGCAGTAACGATCTTTGTAAATACCTAAGCTGCGTTTACATGGTCAATCGTAACTTGTTCCCCGTTACATAACTTAGTGCAGTGCTACATCTCAAGATATCAAGAAAAAATGAAGAAAGCCAAGATCTAAAACCATGACATGTACGTGTTGCTCTGATTCTCCACGTTAGACGCCAGTGCACCGAAATCAAAATTGAATGTGTGGTTTCCCACTCGCTGAGGTCCAACTCCAGCAGTGGCCGGCTCGGAGAGAGGATGCCTTAAATCACCGTTCCGTCCGAGTGCCAGAGCCAACATGTCCGACGACAAATCGTGGGCACTAACAGGTTCGGACCGGACTTCCGGATCAGAAAAGAGGACTGGTCTGCTTTGCGGCACGAACGTCGACAAGGTGTGGAGGGAAGGAAGAGGCCGCTTATCAAAGTCCTCCAGACAGCGTGTGAGGTCAGGATGCGCAGTAACAAACGGACCGCTTCCGTCGTTCATGACAAGCGAGGCGGCTTTGGGTTTGTCACTCCGGTCAATGTCCATTGCACCGGCGTCGTCAGCTGACGTTCTCCACTGCACGTACGACTTGCGGGATCTTTCCGCAATCTTCGTCAGCAAGGGCTAGCCAAGTCAATGAGCTTGAGACAAGCCACCGCGGAAAAGAGAAATTACCAGTGCCTGAGCTACTTTGGGACATTCTTCGGCGACCTTGGCAAAGAGCCGGTGCACCGTGTCGATTTCTTGGAGAGCAAACAACGCTATGCTGAGGAACGGTGTCCTGGATACAATGAGTGATAGGGCAACCTAACGCCGAGAATTAAGTATGGTTGACAAGCGGCAATACATACGCACTGCTCCTGAAAATGCATTGAACCAGAAGCACATGAACCGCTTGCTTAATTGTGGTTCCCGTTCTTCAAGCGCTTTCATGGTGGCGATAAGGCGGGTTGCGCTAAGATAGGTCGCAACGGCAGATGGTGCGAATTTGTGTTGATAAGAGAATGTATCGTAGTCGCTCAAGGCCTCGGTAAAAAAATTTCTGTGCAACTGGAGAAGAACTAGAGGTCGTCATGTCTGCAGCCCCCACGCGCAACATGCGGCGATCAAACACACCTATTTCGCGACCGCTGGAGACCAATACTTGCTGCATGGTAAGCTGTCGGTTGTCGTGGATTCCATCGACGTTGAAAATATCGAGCGTAGGCGGGACAGTAAAATCGCGGATGGCTTTGTCAACGTCCAAAATCTTGTGGTATGGCTGTGGCTGGGCCGATATCGCTGTGGTTAATACCGGGGTGAGACAATTCAAGAAAAACCCGTGTTTCCATTCGTGGTCTGTCGATTGCGTGAATAGGTTGCACGGCCTCATAAGGCGATGATGCTCACACGATTGGGCACCCGGGACGATGTACATTTCAGGGGCCGCGTACGATGGACGACGACAATCGACATGGGCGAGACATATCGAGGGGGGACGTCCGAGGGAAAGTGCCTTGGGCAGAGGTCAAGGGGAGGAGCAAAAAAGGATGGGGTACATACTAGGCGGGCGTCCAAATTGAGGAGCTCCCAGAAGAGCATTCTGCGGCGTTGCGATTCCTCGGGAATGACCTTCCATCGGTTCCCATCACGATCTGGAGAAGATGGCGGTGAGCGGCCTGGTGGTGTGATGATAGGGTCACGCACGAAGACCCAACTAGGAAAGAGTCAACGAGGGGAAAGTAAACTTGGAGAGAATGCTCACGCTTTGAGCCAATTTTACGGCGAGTCCCATGATACTCCATGCATAAGCTACTGCCTGGGACTTGTCTGAGAAAATTAAAAGATACCAAACCATGTAGAACTGCAAGCCTGTGAAGATGACGACAGAATTGCGCAAGGGATGACGTACGAGCGTTTGGATGAGGTCGAGGTTGGGTTCGTCCATGAGGTTCATTTCACAGAGGGATGCTCTGGCGAGACGGTGGTATACATCTGCGCGTGGGGATTCGTTCTGTTGGTTTAGATCGACAAGGAGACCTATCGACATCATGATGAAAAGAAGGGACAATCGTCGGAAGCAGAGGTCTTGTACGGGCGTTGTGTAAACATGATGAACCAGATTTGGAAGCCATGTCTCGCTTGGGTCGAGGTTGTACCTGGTGGGAGTGACGACGGAGAAGGGAATACGGGAAAGAGAAACTTACTGCCAGAGGGCGTTGAGGCGGGCTTGTGTGCAAAGGTACTCTGCCTCTTGACGGGAGGGCAGCATGCCATATATGGACTCGCGCATTGGATTATTGGGGAGCCATGGATATGGGAATGTCTGGCTGAGTTTTTCGATTTCTGGGGAGAGTCTTGGTGTGTCTGTAGGAGCGATCTCGACGGACGAGCTCCGGTCCTGAGGTGTGTGTGAGGAGACGCCACTGGGTGCAAGGGGGAGAGATACCTCTGAGGGATGGGATGGGTGGCGGTCCGCGTCTAGTGGCGAGAGGTGGGACGAGGAGGGGACGGGCTCCTCGCGGAGGTGTGGTCTGGACGGTGCACCAACCTGCGGACTGTAGAGCTCGAGGGAGTTCTTGATGCGGAGGAGATCTTGGTTGAGGAGGGGATGAGGATCGGGGGCGCATTTGGACTGAAGTGAGCCGAGTGCGTCCTCGAGCTGGCGTATGCGATCGCTCATCTGGATTATTTTAGCGTGGAGCTGCTCGGTGTTTGCGAGGATGAACCTGGCGGGGGATGAGCGGGGTGCTGCGAATGGGCCGGGCACTGACCTGCTGCCCTTTCCCGAAGTGAGTGCGCCTGTGGCGGGGTGAGTATGGGCTGGGCGTTATGAGGGTGCACAGACCATCTGGACATATTTCAGCACACCCGCGCTTTGAGCAGGACTGGCAGGGGAACACGCGATCGCACTAGAAAGGGTGAATACGAGTACGGTGATACAACTGGTGCACGACCTTGAGCTTGAGCCTAGCAGAGGGTTAGCTGGGGAATGACTGGGCTGTTGTATACTCGCCTGCGACACTCTGCGCACGAGAGGGGCTGTTTCTTGGACTTGCGTTCGTCCTGTCTCGGTCGTTTGTTTGCGTGCATCGGTCAAACGAGAGAATCAACTCCGACTACCACGGACATATTCACTTCCACTTCTATCAATTATGTAATCAATCTCATTTCCGAACATATCGGTTTACTCCTCTACACCTTCAAACATCCTCCGCGTCTCCGTCGCTGCCTCCGCCAAATAGTGTTTCAGCCGTGCACCATCCCCCCTCACAGACGTGATCGTCCACCGCACATACCCCTCCTCGATCGAGTACGACAGCCCATACCCGTCCGGAACAACTGTCACTGGTCAGCCAAGACCAGACACAACCGACGCTGTCTCACCTTCGCCATATCCCCATCCGTCGATGTACTTGGACGACAGCTGCGACGTGGACAGCTCCCAGTGATTGCTCCTCGAGTACCCCACATCACTGTACAGCTCCGGCGTTGCCTCCCCGTCCAGCAGCATCCGTTTGAGCCCAAACAGGTGCCGATCAACCCCCTGTCCATCACTCGCCCACGCCGCATACTGCAGGTGGCGCGCAATCGCACGTCGGAACAGCTTCACGCGTTCCGCATCCTGCCTTTTCCGTCAGCAACCATCGACTCCATTCATCTCCACACGCACCGTCGCATCTGGGTCCAGCATCCCCTCGACCCACGCCTTGCTCTCATTGCTCGCACTCCGGATCACCTCGGTCCGTCCCCGCTGGTACTTGCGCGTCTGACAACTCTCATACGTCACTCCAGGCCGGCCAAACATCTTGTGGAACGCCAGCTGCTTCACAAGCTGCACCCACGCGTCGGGCGACACCTTGAACCGCTTCATCAACCCCTTCCCATACCCTTCATAGTGAAGCACCTGTCGCATGTCAGTATTTCAATTTCGACACGCACGAGGTCAAACCCATAACCCACATGCAGCTCGTGTTGTCCTACCAGTGCGTCAAAGTGCGAGCACGCCGCATCGATATACTCACGGCATCGCGCGTCCAGCTCAAACTTGAGCTCCGTAGGCGCACCGAGGTTCGCCCCCGTCGACTCCGTTCGCGCCGGTCCAAGATCAATCTTGTTTAGAGCAAGCGACGCCAACATAAACTCGTTCAGTCGCAGCGTCGGCGTCCCATCCATACACGAATGTTCGCCAAGGAACCCAGACCGTCCATTGTCAAATACGAGCACTGCATCGCATCATTAGTTAGACACGTCACATCGAAATGAAACCTTACGTTGATGCTTATCATAAAATCGATTCCGTCCGTCTCCGGCCCAACACGCCCACGAAATCTCTTCGCGCGTGACGGGCTTGGTATCGTCTAGACACACAATGACCGCAGCGGATTCAATCCGCTCCAAAGTCTTGCCGTTCACCGGCGAGGCTGCCAGCAGCGCAGCCCGTGCCTAAAATGAGACACATTGAGCGTGACGTCAATCAAACAGTCTGAGATCACCCACGTCCGTCCAGATGTCGCGATTCTCACTGGTCAAGGCACCCACAGGGACCCCCTTTTCGCTCCCAGCCAGCGCAATCACGCGTTCGATCTGACTATCTCGACGTCAATCTAGGACAACCTGACCGAAAGCGGGACGCACACTTGGAGTTCGGCAGCGCTCAGCTCCCTGCCCTCCGGCGTCGTGAGCGGCACCTCAAAAAACTTGTTCTTACGCACAAACACGACGTGGTTGTGAGCCTGTGGGTCAAACTTGGCCGCCGTGTCGACCGGCTTGACGGGGTACCGACACGCATGGAACCTAGCACCGACACACCATCAGCATCCCATCCACCTGAGAGACACACGACCACACTGACAGCCACTTGTACGAATCCATGCACAACGGCATCCCGCGGACCTTTTCAGGCTCGAGCAGCTTCCTGTCACCCATCCACATTCAACACACGTTCGCACGACGCAAAACGACGACGACGTACGACTCCGTCAACGCTCGAAACGCCAGCATCGCCTTGACCAAACCCGCCGCCCGACTCGCAGGATCCCGCCTGCGCACGTCGTCCAGGTGGACGTAAAAGTAGCTCACGAACACGACGACGGGGTCGCGGTACCCCATGTACGCGACCTCGTTCCACCAGTCCGCGAGCCAGTTCTTGACGCTCGGGTCTGCGGCGCGGGCTTCGAGGCGGCGCTGGAGCTCGCTTGCAAGCGGGGACGTCAAAAACGCCCGGGCGCGCGCGCGGGTGGTGGCGTATTCGGCGTCGGTCAGGTGGGGCTTGACGGTTTCGAGGTATTTGGAGACGGTCGAGGCGAGCGGGGGCACGGGCAGCCGAGGGAGGGACGCTTGGAAACGGAGCATGGGTCCCGCAGAGGGGTCCTCGACGTAGCCCTCTGGGAGTGGGTGGGACCGGCGCGGTGCTGAAGATTGAATGGGTCGGTTCTTGGCCATCTGGTATACAAGCTGTGTAGTCGCGTCAGAGGTCTGTTTTTTTTTTTGGAGGTGTTGGGTAATATTACCGGGGTACGCGACGAACGAGAGAGATGTCTGAACATGCCACAGTCTAGACGTTGGTATCAGTCTGAGCTTGCCAGAACGCCAGACCAGACCTTTTCAAGAACAAGGTATCGCCGCACCCATGTGATATACGCCTTGCGGAGAAAGAGCGGCAACCGGCAAGCTCGTCTTATATTGTAGCAACACTAATATACAGGTGGTCGTACTGATGCTGGTGATCAAGAGAAAAGGTCTGTTCGTCACAGGTCGGGACGAGGATACGGGTTGTTCATGAGCCGTCGAAACTCTGGGTCCCGAAGACCGTGCACAACATTCGAAAGGTAACCATGTATATTCCCTTTCATCGCGGCGTCATGAAGCGCCAACGGATCCCCATCGTGCTTGTTAAAGAACGCCTTGTACACCCTCATGAGCTGCCGCTTTTCAGAATGGTTTCTGCAATTGTTGAATCCGTAATCCACCATGACCTCATCGCAAACACTTTGCTCTTCCTTGGTAGAGTCTTCCACTACGATGGTCTGCTTGAGATACCACACCGATTTCTTCCTGTCTCCTTGGAGGAGGTCCCGCATTTGGTCCCGGTGTTTCACCTGCAGTCTGTTGGAATCGAAGAGGTCGAGTAAGTGATAGGTACGATGTGCGTCGCAGAACTCCTCGAAGGTACACATCGCAATCAAGTGCTGGTAGCTAGAGCTCAGCTCCGCCTCGTCTCTTTGTGAATTGCACGATGCGAATCCGAAATCGACCCAGAGACAGAGATCCGGGATGGGTACTCCTTGGATAAGAGCATTGTATACATCAAGTGACACTCTTGTTCTTTGTCAGGTTTGCATGTAGAGGCTGACCGGCCAGTGCAACGATGTGCTCGTTTTGCAAGAACCAGCAAGAGTAACGTCCCCTCGATTCCTCTGGGACGTCGTGGAATGTAGCTTTGATTTCATCCACCAACATTCCCCGAACACGCCAGTCGTGAATGGTCTTGGGCGGAACTTTCAAAACTTTGATGAGGCCTGTGCGCATGTTGAGAAACGTACCAAGGCACGCACGACGCCATATTGAACGTACCTATATACAGGCCTAACAAATTCGCTTTCTCCTCGTTTGTAAATGCACGCTGGAACCCATAATCCTTGCAGGTCTGAGGGTGTTCAGGAAGCTGGTCCTGGCGCACTGCCAGGGCTAGGTAATCGGCGGTATTGACCGAACGGCGGGGCTTGCAGTCGAATATATGTTCGATCCAGTCGTACTTTTGGTAAGAAGTTGAGCAGTAATAAACTTTTTGGCAGCCAGAACAGCGCTTGAGGTTGGCCACTTCGTAATCATCCGAGTAGCCATGACACATGTGGCATGTCTTGACCATGGCTAAGATGACGAGCAGGACGCAGCTGCACTCGCAGTTTGGAGAGCACCTAGCAAGACGTTCCTGATGAGGCTTACAATGTTGAACTGCCACAGAGTCGCCTCGTGTTCAACGGAGCCGACGTCTCGGAGCTTGGGTGTGTTTGTTGAGGTCTCTATACTGACGTCTTAGCATCGATCTGCCACTTTACTCACCCAGGATACGAAGGAGATCATCGTGTTGCATGTATCAAAGCTAGCCTTCCTCTCCGGTGATCGTGTCATATATGATTTGCACTCAAACTTAAGACTCGGAGTGAGGATTGGTGGAAAGAGGTGGAAAACTTCCATGTCGACTGCATTGCCAAATATATACATACTTCAATATTACATGGGCTTCGTACTCTGTAACTCACAGCAAAAGGCACAACGAACAAACAGATCCTGGCTAAATGAAGAGGCCCTGAAAGTTCGGAAGAGGGTACACGTTCTTCATGAGCCGCTGGAACTTTGGATCTCGAAGACCCTGCACGACTTTTGAAAGATAGCCGTGTATGTTCCCCTTGATCGCGGCCTCGTGAAGCGCCATTGGGTCTCCACCGTGGTTCTCGAAGAACGCCTTGTACACCCGCTTGAGCTGCCGCCTCTCAGAGTCATTCCTACAATTGACGAAGCCATAGTCCATCATGACCGCAGGACGCATGCTAAACTCTCTATCGGGAGTGACTTCTCGTATGACGAACTGTTTGAGGAACCACACCGATTTCACCCGATCTGAGTGCAGGAGATCCTGGAGGTGGTCGCGGTGTTTGACTTGCAACCCTTGGGAATCAAAGAGATCGAGCAAGCGACGCGCACGAAACGCGTCGCAAAACTCTTGAAAGGTATACTTGATGCTCAGTTGATGATACTGAGCGCTCAAGTCCGTTTCCTCTTGCTGCGATTTGCACGATGCGTATCCAAAGTCAACCCAGACGTCGAGCCTTGGGGACGGGTACTCCTTGGCTAAGAGAAGGGTATACAGCAAGTAGCAGGCACGGTCTTCGTCGGGTTTGCTTTCAATGGCGACCCTGATCTGTTCCAAAGAATCTCTCTCACTACCTCCTATAAATCTCCAGGTGCGCACGAGCATGGCATCGGCGCTGTCGTGCATCGTTTTTTGAGGCAGAGGCAGGCCTGCCAGTGCAACGACGTGTTCGTTCTGCAAAAACCAGGGAAAGAAGACGCCCCTGAAGCGCTCTGGAATCTTGAAGAACGCAGCCTTTATCTCGTCGACCAGTACTCCACGAACGCGCCAGTCATGGATCGTCTTGGGTGGGATCTCCATACCCTTGAGGAGCCCTGTGTGCACGTCAAGAAAGATCGCATCGCATGGACGAGGTCGTAGACATACCGGTATACAAACCTAGCAACTTGTACTTTTCTTCGCCCGTCCATGCACGATTGAACCCGTAATCCTCACACGTCTGAAAGTGCTCAGGAGGCAGACTTTGACGGACTGCTAGTGCTAGATAGTCGGCGGTGTTGATCGGACGGTGAGGCTTGCAGTGGAATATATGCTCGATCCAGTCGTGCTTCTGGCAAGCGGTTGAACAGTAGTAGACTCTCTGGCAACCAGCGCAGCGCTTGAGGTTGGCCACCTTGTAACCATCTGAGCTACCGTGACAGCTGTGGCACGTCTTGACCATGACTGGCCAGCGTGTCTATGAGCAAGGTTTGGGAGACATCTCTAGTGAGGCTTTCAGAAGGACTGTAGTCAAACGGATTCGAACCGGACGTTCAGTGAAGCCGAAGCGAATGGATACAACGTGTTTATGAGTTGCGGGAGACGGCGACGCGTTGAGGGAGTACATGTGTACCACGTCCCTGCCCTGACTAGATCAATAGATAACCCATCGGATCTCCGCAGCCGTACTAATAAAGAAAACACCGGGTCCACTTGTCAGAATTCAATAAGCGGAGTTGGAGTTATAACTAGCTATGGCACAGGGATTGAAAACATCTTGCATCTGAACCGGGGAATTCTAAATTGAGAAGAAATTAGAAAGTTCGTACATATTGTATGTAACTTGCAACACAGGGCGTAGCGAGCGAACAAGTGGCAGTCCAACCACTGGCAAGTGAAAAGGTTCGATAGTCACAACACTAAAACTTTCGGAAGAGGGTTAGGATTTTTCATGAGCCGACGAAACTTTGGATCTCGGAGACCTTGCACCACTGTCGAAAGATAGCTGTGTATGTTTCCTTTTATCGCAGCATCGTGAAGCGCCAACGCATCCCCATCGTGCGTGTCAAAGAACGCCTTATACACCCGCTTGAGCTGTCTCGTTTCCGAATCGTTCTTACAGTTGGCGAAACCATACTCCACCGCGACCATAGGGTCCATGTTCAACTCTTCCTTGATAACCTCCTCGAATACGATGGTCTGTTTGAGGTACCACACCGGTTTCTTCCAGCGTGAGTGGAGGAGGTCCTGGAGGTGATCACGGCGATTAACTTGTAACCCCTTGGAATCGAAGAGATCGAGTAAGCGGCGAGCACGATATGCGTCACAAAACTCTTTGAAGGAAGCCTGGGTTATCAATCGCCGATACTGCGTGCCTAATTGCATGTTCTCTTGTGCTGACTTGCACGACGCGAACCCGAAATCGATCCAGAGGTCGCTGTCTGGGCTCTGGTACGGCGTGGCTAAAAGGAGTGTGTACAAAAAATGGCAGCTTTGTTCATCCTTTGGTTTGCTTGTGATAGCGTCCCTGATCTGTTCCAGAGTGTCTTTTTCGTTGCCTCCTATGAATCTCCAAGCGTGCGAGTACACCGCGTAGCCGTAATTGACCATCATCTCGTTGGGTGTAGGCTGGCCCACCTGCGCAACGATGTGTTCGTTCTGCAAGAACCAGCAAAAGGAACCACCTCTTGAGTCCTCTGGAAGCTTGTAGAACGCAGCTTTGATTTCATCCACCAGTACGCCACGAACGCTCCAATCGTAGATAGTCTTGGGTGGGATACCCATACCTTCTATGAGGCCTATATGCGCATGAAGAAGGATCGGATCAGCGAGGTCGTGGACCTACTGGCATACAAGTCTAACAACTCTTCTTCCTTTCCGTGCGTGAATGCATAACCGAACCCGAAATCTTCACAGGTCTGGGGGTGCAAAGGAAGCTGGTTCCGGCGGACTGCTAGGGCTAGATGGTCGGCGGTATTGATTGGACGGTGGGGCTTGCAGTTGAATATATGCTCGACCCAGTCGATCTTCTGACAAGCAGCTGAACAAT
>JBBPMA010000176.1:12464-39641 GCA_038090075.1 Xanthoconium purpureum | reverse complement strand
TGTGGTGACAGACAATATTACTTGCCTCGCGCTGATATCGAGCGATAAGATCTAAGAGTTGGACTTGGCACACTGGCGTGACGCGACTTGCAATGTGACGTCTACTACCCGTACTACGACCGTACTCTCAGAAATTCCACATTTGCAGCCAACTTCGACTTGTCCTACATGGCTAGACTTTGCGTGAGTAAACACCCACGAGAATACGGTGGTAAAGTAACCAAGAAAAATGTGGAAAAAATGGAGCCGTGGTATTTCTTTATCCAGTACCGCCGATGGGGCTCGAACCCACAACCTTTGCCTTAGGAAGGCAACGCACTACCATTGTGCTACGACGGCTCGCGCTGTAAGGCACGTCCAAGTCATCATGCCGATGACCCCGGCGTTTATCAATGGAAGCCAGGTTGAATCTGTTGCACTGACAAGACGATGAACGTGCTCGTGTACCCGAGCACACACCCACACGCTACCTCGGTTCAGCGACTGCTCATCTCCATCCTCATCCCCCACTACCTCCCTCAAATCATCGCTCCAGATGTCCTCGCAGTGCCAGAGCACCCCTGGCAGACAGCGTGTGCTTTACTCGTCCTGCTTGCCGCACCTGATCATCATGCAGGAGTGCGCCAATACGCTGAATCTGGCGGCAGAATACTAGCTCTTGGCGTGAATGCGCGTACATCGCAAGGGGTATTCGGTCTGCATTCAAGCTACGGATCAGTAGGTGCAGGTCTGGAGCTCGTCAAGGACACAAGCATTCTTCGGCTAGTCGATGGCAATGCGTCGTCGCTCCACATCTCTTTTCCATCACAGGCTCCCACTCCCGCCACAGTGAATTGCGACGAAAGGGAAACTGCTGTTACACGCACTCCGTCAGCCTCACTCGGTCTCAGAGGCAAGGCACGGGTGCTCGGACGATACGTAGATGACGAAACGCCTGCAGGAGCCTTGAGTGAAAGTGGAGTCATCGCCCTTTGGTCATGCGCAGCACCTCTTCCCGAGCAATTGCTTGTCCCGACTTTATCTGCTCTAGGCCTGCGATTCGACTTGCCAAAGTCAGTCGAGGGCCAGCGACCTGGATTGGGTCCCCTTCCCCAGTTACTTCTTACTCATCCAAAAAGATGGGGTATCCAGCGTCACATCGTGCACGCCTTGTTTCCCGATCAGGATCCCGAGACGGCTTTCTCTACGCTCACCGTCAAAGATGATAGCCAGAAAGTGACTACAATTGAAAGCGCAGTTTTTTCAGACGAACAAGACACCTTTCAGTTTCACTTTGTTCCCGAGATGCCTGCTTCGGACCTTCCGTCCCACCCTGTTCTTGCTCTGTTGTCTGGACCACCCAAGGAGGAAGTTAAAGATGTTATCCTGACTGCTGAACCGCTGACTGTTGAGCAAGAAGTGCATTGTACGCCTCTCTTCTCCCCCAGCACGTTCTTTACGGCACTGGAAGAATTCCGTCCCACCGGAAAAGTCGACGAACTACTTATGGGTGATGTACTTCTCTATGGAGAAGTCGTCACCTCTACCCAGACGATGCTTGATAAGTGAGTGTATCGTGCACCTCTAGTCTCTCGGCTTACTCTCTGATTTGCAGGAACCCCAAACTCCTTCGTGCCCTCCCTTCACCGCTACTCTCCTTGGCAACGAAGCAAGTGGCAGGTCGAGGTCGAGGCAAGAATGCATGGCTTTCTCCCGCAGGTAGCATGCTCGTTTCTCTAAAACTCAGTCTCCCTCTCAAAAGTGCTGGCTCGGGTGAGGTCCCCTCTCCCTCGCGGCACTTGCATTCTATCTCTGACTCAAAATGTCCCAGTTAATGCCCCGCGCTCAATTCGCCCATCAAACCTAGTCTTCACCCAATACCTGTTTGCGCTCGCAGTCGTCGAAGCGTGTCAGGCACTCGATCCCGTGAAAGCATGGGCAACCAAAGTCAAGCTCAAGTGGCCGAACGACATATATGGGGAATTCCCGGTCGAGGAGGCATCGAAGAGAGTGGAGTTAAAGAAAATGGGAGGAATCCTAGTTAACACGAACTTTGGAGGGAATACAGCGGACATTATCATCGGTATGTGTCGCTCGCACGCATCAAGGGCTTCGCATCGGCACTCACGAACGGATGCAGGATGTGGATTAAATGTTCTGAACGAACCTCCGATCGGTTCTCTCGCTCAGCTAGAGGCTTTGACACGTGGACAGAGGGTGTCTTCGGGCCTCTCTGTTGAACGGGTGACTGCAGCAGTCGTTACCGCTTTTGAGCGTATCTGGAACCAGTTCCTTGCTGAGGAGAACGAAGGTTTTTACCCTTTCATGGACCGGTACACTCGCTCGTGGTTACATTCGTGCGTTAAACGTCCGTTTTTGGCTATCACTCTGATTGAGTCCGCCTACAGAGGTCAAACCGTCACCTTGACTACCACGGAGCCCCACACCACGGTTCGGATAGTGGGTATCACGCCGAATCACGGGTTGTTGCGTACCGAGCCGTTAGGCGGTGGTCAATACATCGACCTCCAACCTGATGGCAATACCTTTGACATGATGAAGGGGCTGATCAAGACGAAGACGAGTTAACATATAGTTGGATATCGCTACAGGGTATTGTTACACATGCGAACGTCAAAAATCTACTTTCATCGAAGGAGGTGCGGCAGCCTTCTGTGCACCTGTACCCAAGGTATACCATTCCTCGTAATACACGCACGCTTGAGGGTTGGTAGGACCCTTGTCCCGGCAGAAGTCAAAGACGGGG
Organism: Xanthoconium purpureum; assembly: GCA_038090075.1. Classification (NCBI taxonomy): domain Eukaryota; kingdom Fungi; phylum Basidiomycota; class Agaricomycetes; order Boletales; family Boletaceae; genus Xanthoconium; species Xanthoconium purpureum. Next base: position 36,895 of record JBBPMA010000176.1, on the reverse strand, counting down.
CATCTCCCACAAGGGGCTTGGGACCACCCTAGCGCCACCCGTTCTTGCCTGATTGCCCGATAAACAAAGGCTCCTCCGCCGGGTATCTCGTTCAAGACTGGGGAAGGCGACTTCTGGCGTTTCACAGAGACCTTGGAGGTTGACGCTTTTTTGGTGGACGACTTGGACTTGGACTTTGAACGAGGTCGTTCATCCTCATCCTCGTCCTCTGACTCTGATTCATCTGAACTTTCCGAGGACGAGATGTCTTGCTTCTTCGACTTTCCCTTTCGTTTCCTTTTCTTGTGACTTTCCTTCTCTGATTCATCCTCCTCTGCGCTCGAGTCCTCCTTTGGTTTGTGTTTACGTTTCTTCTTCCTCCGCTTTGGTTCGTCGCTATCCTCGTCGCTCTCATCATCCTTGCGCGAGCGTCTCTTCTTTTTGCTACTCAAACGCGCTTCGTCGGAATCACTGTCCTCAGAGTCCTCCGCCTGTCGTCGCTTCCGCTTGCTGGATTCCTTGTTCTTGCTCTTCGAAGAACCTCGCTTGCGTTTCTTTGAGCTCGAACGTTCCTCATCACTATCTTCGGAACTCGAACTAGGATCAGGATCAGAGTCTGCCTTTGAGTCCCATGCAGAGGCAGCGAATGCGGGTATCTAGATCGCCGTTAGCAGCAGCACGAGAATGCGACGGTATCGACGAATACCTTTTCAATCTCCCCGTCAAGCTCGAGAACACGGAGAAGCATCTCTACATGCTCCACGCCCAATTCCGTTTCCGTTATCTTGCTTTTGCTCAAAAAGTGTTGTATTTGTTGTGCAGAAGGGTATGAGGGTGCGGCACCTATCGCATAGAGACGTTGCTGGCTTTGAGAGTTGCGCTTTCCTGATTGCTTTGGAAACGACTGGTGTCTATTGTGAGGGGTCTCTAATGCGACGAGGAAATCGATGTACGCACGCGATCGCGTATATAGTGTAGACAAGCAGTCGACAAAAGCTTGATGAATTCGGTGTCGAGCTCATTGTCGGTATACCAAGGACCGCCCGTCAGTTCCACGGACGGCTCGAGATGCGCGAGCATGTAGATTTTCCGAGTTGGATGCTGAGTGATAGGCGACAATTGAGTGAGTAGACCAGACAAAGGAAGAGATTGAACATACCCGTACTGCTTTGATCGACTTTACGAGCTGCTTCTGAACGAGAGACTTCAAACAGCGGTCGATCACGGTCTGATGTAGTTCGGTTTTGGCTTTGAGGTGCTTGGTCCAAATGCCTGTCATGCAGGTGAGCTCCTGTCTACGCGTGATCGAGAAGGAGCATACCTTCGTTCCCTGAACCTTGGATATGACTGAGCACCATGGTTTCTTCGCCGCTCATATCCTTTTTCCTACGGAAATAAAAATGTGTCCATGTCAAGGCATTCAAACAAGAGGATAAATGAGAACGCACAGATCTACCTCCTTCTTCATCACGGCACGAAAAGCGGTGACACCGCTAGAGCTCGTCATGACCTTGAACATGCCCTGCAACCATGTCAGTCACCCTTGCTGGACGAATGTAGTAGAGAATCACGCACCGCCCCGAGCAAAAAGTTGATCGCGATGGTGCGAGCACTTCCATCTGGTATGAGTTTCTCGGCATCCTTGATGGACAGTGTCTGTGATCTGTCGTGAGCGATCGTCGGCTGGACAGAAAACATTTGCCGAACCTTTTCTTTTTTTGCGAGGGCTGCCTGATGGAGCTTGAGCTCGTCGGCGTTGAGCTTGCGACTGGTCATTGTCGATGCAGGTGACTCGTCAAGGGTAGATACTACCCGCACGTGATACTTATTAGACGCGTCTCTACTCCGCTTCTACTCTTGACCTTGACCATCATGGACGCGAACACGAACCAGACGACCGAATACCCTCAGGCCGTCGACGAGAGCCTCTCCAGCTACTTCCAGAGAAGCGCCACCGTCGTCAGACAATATGCCGACCTGCAAGTACCTCTTCGCTTATATCTCTCCGCAGTGACACCCATGCTTTATCGCTAGGATCGAGCAGGACTACGCCCAGCCCATGTTGCGTTATGTTTCTCTCAAAATCAAGGAAAAGCCAGTCACAATGGTACTTATTCCCCTTCTCCATACCCAAAGGTCTATGAATGATTTCACAGACTTTCCTATCCGTCTTCGTTGGCCTCTCTGCGCTCCCTCTGTTATCATTCATGTACGTTGACTAGTAACTGAACATGCAACTCACTCACGATCCTTTTCGTAGCGGGCTTACCGTATTCATCTTTTCCTCCCTCGTATTCCTCGCGTTTATCTCGGCAGCGATTGCATTCATCACTATTGAGGTGGTCCTCAGTACGTGTCCATTCCTCCATGGGCCTCCCTTCGTCTCACTCTGTACCGGCATATAGTAGGTTGTTTGGTCTTCATGTTGTGGTCTCTTTTCATCGTTGCGAGTTTCACAACGGCGATTGTCGTCTCCGTCTACTGGACCATGCGTCTCGGAGTGCTCATCACCTATGAGGGTCCTTCTGGCGTCACGGATTGGGCACTCGAAACTCGGCAACGCTTCTTTCATGGGAAGAGACGCGAACCAACCGAGGAATCGGACGAGTCTGCTGTCCTTGTTGAGCAAGATGGCCAAAGCCCCAAGAAGCTCAAGGTAGAAGAGGAAACCTCGCTGGGTGACTGACACTTCCACTTTCCTTTTCCGCTCGTTTTTGCCCCGTACGTGCAGTTCTCGTGCAATGCCCTACGTTTCAATTAGTTCTCTCCTAGATTCTGTATTGTGTCATAAAGCTGCTGTATCATACGCTCGAACTTTGATGTACCAACCAACCTGCGAGTGTAATACCGAACGTTTTCCCGCCTACTTGTTCGTATGGTGCTCAATTCAATTTATGCCTGGTTGGTGTGTGCAATACACTTTATTCTTGCGCCTGCGACAACCGTGATCTCTGTTGACTCCGGAAGACTTTGGTCGTGCGGACAAGTTACATATCTAGTACCAGGTCTTGGGTAAAGTATGTCTGATGATAGCGTAAGAGACTCAATCTCAGGCTGTCACACGTCATGCGCATCTTCCATTCAGATGGGACGACGAATTCGTTCATTGTTGTTTTGTCCGCGTAGTCTACTGGCAGTGTTAACCATGCCGGGCTCTTGGATCTATATCAAGGGATCGCGATCGCAGCAAAGAATATAGATGTCATCAGAGAAGATACGTAAGTGACTCGCAACAATCCGAGCCTCCTAACTTGAAACCGCCAAGCCAAGCCCAAGCGGAACTTCAAGGTGGTGTGTGAACATGAGAACCCAGCCGCATTCGAGTTGGCTCTGCCAGTGACTGCGACTCAGTACTCATGCGGTTTGCGGTAACGTCTTCCCTGGCTTCTTGTGTCCACGCTTACGTGGTCAGCGTTAACCGTCGAGGACTTAATCCATCTGCCGATTCGTATTATGCCTCACCAACTCCATGTATACCCGAACTTGAACCAACCCAGCTAAATCTGTCACCGCCCCTTGGGTCAGCTGAGCTCGACCCCTACCCTGACAAACCACGGATTACTTTCAGCGAAGACGGTTCCTTCAAATTGACCGTTTTCTCTGACGTCCATTTTGGGGAGAATCCTTGGGACTCCTGGGGGCCAGAGCAAGACGTAAACACAACTGCATTGACGAAGAAGCTGTTGAAGATCGAGATGCCGGATTATGTGTGAGGCCAGGCGCCGTTTCTATTACCCGACGGGAAGGGCTGATCATTGTTGGGTAATAGGGTGATCAACGGAGATCTCATCACAGGGGAAAGTAAGTCGATTGCATCTTTGCTTATCAGTCTCAGACGATATTGAACCATTCAATGGCACCAGATACGTTCCGCGAGAACTCTACATCCTTGGTTGATTCCATAGTGCGCCCCTTGAACGCTGCGAAGGTCCCTTTTTCTTCCACTTCTGGAGTTAGCATGTCGTATTTTGTTCATCTTTCCTAATGGCGACCTTTACCTGTAGAATCATGACAGTGACATCAACATTACACGTACTGGAGAGATAGCTCGGGAAATAGCGATGTCTCCTTGGAGCTATACACGATTCTCTCCCCCCGGAGTAGGCGGTGCTGGTGGACCTGGAAATTACTGGGTTCCCGTCTACGAGAAAACCACAGGTGAGTTAACACGGGATAAGTTATCCATCAAGTTCCCTAACCGTCCTCGCTTTCCAGACCACGCTCCTGTATTGGTCTTATGGTTCTTTGACTCGCGAGGTATGTGTATGGTGCTTCGGCTCAACGGTGCTCATGTGTGTCTCAGGCGGGTTGTTCACGAACGGCACTCATATGCCGGATTGGGTAGATTCGAGTGTCGCTACATGGATCCAAAGCGAGACAGAGAAAATGGATACCGTCTGGGGACCGTCAGAACAACGAAGTGCACTCGCCTTCGTCCACATACCACCGTGGGTATCTTGCTGTTGGTCCAAAGTTAACCTTTGCTGATGGTACTTAACAGGCACGCTATTCAGGCCGTGCAAGAAGTTTTGAACAGTTCCGCTAACCCTGGGTTAAATGGTACGTCCTGGTCCGTCTTACGTTTCACCCCCAGATCTGAAGTAAGATCACCTTTAAGCGGACACGCTTGGACAGGGCTCCACGCAGGCTTCACTTGTTCCTGCCTCACTTGGGAGAGACAACGACTTTTGGCACTCATTGAACACCAACGTGAAGAACCTGCGTGCCGTCATCTCCGGTCATGGTGAGCCCTCTGGATAACAAAACCGTACAAGGTTTGATCAAACTGCTAGATCACGGTAACGAATGGTGCGCACGTGAGCCAACCTATAAAGTGATCTTTTGCTTTGATAAGCATTCCGGGTATGTTCCCTGTTGCGGCTGTCCGTTCGAAAGGTGATTCGAATTCCCCGTGTTTAGGTACGGAGGGTACTCCGGTCCTGGATGGGGTAGAGGCATTCGCTCCATCATATTCCGCTCGACAGCCCTTCGAGAGGGTTTGGAGACATATATCCTGATGGAAAATGGCACATCGCATGCCAGAGTAATCCTGGATGAGGATTATGTGTAGTTGTAGATTTGGGGTAAGATGACTTTATGTACGCGGGGAGGTTCACTACATACGTGAGCACCGTTTGCTCCGGAAACAGGTAACAATTGACCGACTTGAGTCCGTCTATGTACGTTACACTACATACATTTACTAATTATGGCATTTGCATTGGTGACTTCGCCGCTCCTTGCAATGGTGTCCCTTGGATCTCGCGTGGACCAGCGATTGATTCGATGGCCCTTACGTGTCCAATCCTTCAGTGCAGGCTTTTATCCTGGGAGTCGTCCACTTCCTTGTTCGCTACTGCTTTCGCAGTACATACTGTCAGACTCTGCTTCAAACGATGCCAGGGGCCTCAAGCTACCCGCTCACCGTAAGGTGGGGTCCAGGGTACATAGGTATGTTTCTAATGTTCGACTTCCAATAGTGAACGGCGGGTGATGCAATCCTCTTGACAGGTCTTGTCGTCGCAGCGTTGTAAGTTACGCCTCAGACCCAGTGGCTAGTTGAGCTCAGCCATCCCTGCAGTCTATACGGTATTGAAGTTTGCCAGTTCGTATTCTACTTGCGAGCGTTTCCGTCCGACACAGTCACCATTAAATTTCTGGTGAGTGGAACAACCACTGGCGTAGGAATCCAAAGCCAAGCGAATTTCATGGATGTTTTATTTAGGTTTACATTATCGCGTGAGTTGCAAATCTTGTACATGGTGGTCCCCTTGTATCATCATCATGCCTTTTCCAATGCCAGCGTACTTGACACTGCACATTTCTTCGTCCTGACGGCAGGCTTCTACTTCTTGTTGATTGGCTGTCGGATGAATACCTCTCCGATGTGTTCTTACCACGTTCCATGGTAAGTTAAATACGCCATTCACATTTCCAGCCTTGAGCATTTTTTAGGATAGTAATTGTAAGTCGGTGGTCCAGCCCAACATTCTTGTAAGCTGATAATTACTTCAAGTTCACCATCACGCTCGTTGTGAGTTATTTGATCATGTAGATACGAAATGACAACTCACGAGTCTAAGTAGTACTGTGTCACATTCATGGTACAAGGGTATAACACATACCTCCAAGTTTTTTGGATATTTCTCATGCAGCTATTATCAGATTTTATGCTCATAGGGTCTGGATCAGTAAGTTTGTGGTCCTGGAGGTCTTTGTGTCTTTGTGACATTCGCCTTGAAGTCAGTGGTCGAAATAGAACAATCACATTGGCAGTGGTATGGTACTTTCATGGGGGACAGAGCTGAAGCTGAATATCTCATAGGTTGTTTTTGCAACTCTTCAGCTAGGTATGCTGTGAACTCAACAGTTTCTCAAAAGGTTGCTAATGCTTTGTTAGTGTTCGGGCTGAGTATGTTGTCCTCTCCTTGTATCTACTGATCGCATTTCATCTTAGTCAAATGCAGTAGTCGTCAGTGAAGTGTCTGTACCACGCTATTGATCCCTCTTATCCGTTATTGATGATCATCGTGCAGTGTCCAGACGTCGACCAATGCTGTTCTATACTCCACAAAAGTACGTAACATGTTCAACTTTTAATCCTGATGTTGTAGATCGATAATCCCCGTCAGTATGTGCCACTGTCTTCCATCGCGAGCGCGGGCTGTGACACCATTATTACACTCTCCGCGATGTATTATTTACGATCAGCAAGCATCCGGTATGGCCCTGTTTCCACCCAGTCGTTGAAATTTCATTGCATTCACTATAGGAAAGAAACTTTCATCAAGAAATTGCTGATTGTTTTTGTGGAGGCGGGCCTGTTTACGTTGTAAGTCCGCATACACCTTCGAGTGACGTTCCCTTGTGTTCGACCCAATGTACAGCATCAATTCGTCGGCGATGGTGATCCTGGTGAGCTTATTGATCGACAGGTATGCGTGACTAATTCTTCCTTCCAGTGCTATACGCAGCAACATGCACTTGGCCAATACTTGTCGACCGCCCCCGGCGTGATATTGAGCAAATGTGAGCCAATCCGTGTTTCTGTGCGGATTGACGTACTACCTACTATTCTTATAGCATACGTGAACTCCATGCTCGCCGTGTGAGTGGATACTGTCTCACATGGATGCATCTGATTGAACGGGACTCTGTTGCGGCAGGTTAAATGTGCGGAAAGCGATTCGGGATGAACAACAGAACCCCCGGACTCACTCTATAGAACTACCGACAATTCGTACTTTGCACTAAGCCTACTCGACGGGCGGTTTTTCATCATTAATGTGACGAGACTCTCCCCCTCAAACTGTGGATCTCGGCGTGTTCTTAGGTTGCGGTCTCTTCGTGCGTGCGTCCACACTCGATGTGTTTCATTGGAAGCTTTTTGGTCGATACTTGTCGTTTTCGCCGATACCCACTGCGACCCTCGATGCGCTCAGCGTGTCGGTGTTCGACTCCCGCCGAAATGCCTCGAACCCTGTCTGAGTAGACCCCATTATCGTTCGGTAGTGTCGCAGACAGATGTATTTCTTTTCAACAATCATATGGACATGACGGGTTCCAGGGCCTTGATATTCACTACTTTATTCCAAATATTGCAAATAGCGCGCTGGCTTCTTTTTTTTTAGGGGTGATTGGAGTCCCGTTGAATCTCATCAAAGTTCAAACTAAAAGTAGTATGATGTTATGTACTAATCTCCAATGCCCGATTGCCGGACTGTGGCACCTCGCATGAACGATGTATTCTTGGCTAAACTTTTGATTGTTAAGGAAGAGACTCTGTAGACGAAGCAGCTACGGGAGTTAGCGCGCGGACCACTAATTGATTTTGATTCCAGGTTGATGGCCCTGGAGGTCAACTCCTTGTAGTTGACCATCTTTTTGCTTTCCCCACCGTCATCGTCGACATCCTTTGACCTTAATGATGGACGCCCCCAGCTACCCATTCGCAATAGAGTGGAGTTCTGGGTACATAGGTATACACGAGTCTGCTCTTCAACTATGGACGGTGGTCCTAATGCTCTCTCACAGGTTTCGTCATTGCAACGTTGTACGTTTCTGTGACTGGCCTCGGCCCAGTGGCCCGTTGAACCCAACCTTATGACCCCCATTCAGTTTATACGGTGTTGAAGTTTGCCAATTCGTGTTTTACTTGCGTGCATTTCGGTCTGACACAGTCGTCATGAAGCTTCAAGTGGGTGGAACAGCTAACCAAAGGGACCCGAAACATGACAGTTTAATAATTTCAGGTGTATATCGTTGCGTGAGTTATAGATCTCGCGGTGGTGCCGCTTCATCGTCACTTTTGATTGTTTCCGATGTTAGCATCCTTGATACAATACACTTCTCTGCCCTGGTAGCAAGCTTTTACCGTGTGCTAATCAGCTGCCGCATGAACGTCTCTCTGTGTTCTGATTATGTTCCAGCGTAAGTTTTATTTACACTTCACCATTCACCGTTCTCATCTTGCAAACTATTAGGTCAGGGATTGTAAGTTGATTGTCCGGCTCGACTCCATATACTGATCACAACTCAAAGTTAGCTATCTTGTTGGTTGTGAGTGGCGTGATTGTGCGGATATGAAATGATGACCTCATTGCTCCAAGTATTGTATCACATTCATAGTCCAAAGGTATGCCAACTATCTTCAGATTTTTGAACACTTCTCACGGTATTCTCATTAGCTTTTATGCTCATAGAGTCTGGATAAGTAAGTTCATCCTCCTGCAATTCTTCGTGTCCCCCAAGACGTTCGTCCGACGGTCTACAAGTCAGCAGTGGAAACAGGACAATCACATTGGTAGTGGTATGGTAAAACTGCATGCCGGAAAGAATTGAAACTGAATCTCGCATAGCTCGCTCTTTCGGGTCTTCAGCTAGGTATGTCACGAACTCGTCAAAGTGCTAGCCTACTGATGTTCTTCTAGCGTTCGGGCTGGGTACGTCGCTCTCCTTCGATATACTGGTCAAATTTCATCCTAGTCAAACGTAGTGACCATCGGTGAAATGTCCGCAGCAGACTATTGATCCCTTTTATCTTTGACTGATGATAACCGTGCAGTGTCCAGACACCAACCTATGCTGTTTTAGTCTCCACAAAAGTGCGGAGCGGCGACATTTTCACATTCCAATGTACATTAACAGCCTTATCAGTATACGCCAATGTCTTCCATTGCAAGCGCCATCTGCGATGCCGTTATCACGCTCTCCGTGATGTATTACTTGCGACCAACAACGATTCGGTACGACTCTATTTTTATTAAGTTGTGGAAAACCCAATCCTTACTTTCAATGGGTAGGAGGAAGGAGAACGTCATCAAGAAGTTGCTCGTCGTGTTCGTGGAGATGGGCCTTTTTACGTTGTAAGTTTGTACTCAGTCTTGATTTCCTCAAATGACCGAGAGCCTCTCGCATTCAATTCATTGTGCAGTATCAACGCGCTAATAATGGCAGTCCTGGTGAGTTCACCGATTGGGTATACGGTGTACATGGTTGATCCGTCTCTGCAGTACTATATACAGGACCATACGCTCGGCCGATTCCTGACGTCTGGCCCTGGCGTGGTATTGAGCAAATGTAAGCCCATCTGCGTTCTGGTGCACGTTGACGTGCTCACGTCTTGTTAGCTTACGTGAATTCTATGTTTGCTGTGTAAGTGACATATTCGACTTGGATGCATCTGAACGAACGGACTCTCGTGGCAGGCTGAATGTGCGGAAACCGATTCGGGATGGACAAGAAAGCGCTCGGGCCCATTCTGTCGAGTTACCGACCATTCCTACTGTGCATTAAGCCTATCCACCATTATCGAGACTACGAGCCTGGTTACATTATCTACACCAAGGACAACCGTTTACAAGACCATCAGGTATCCAAACACATTCTGACGTACACTAGACAGGATACTACTTTGGGCCAATATTCTGGCCAGAGCAGTGCAATGTGAGTATTGTACAATGCCACACAAATCAAACACATTAGAAATATATCATGTATGCCAGCACAAGATTAATTCAATCAAGAAACGTCCCCGCCTCTTGGAGGCGATTAGCAAAGCGACTCAAAGGTAAAACATGGTGTCCTTGAGGCCCGGCTTGGAGACGCCGCCGCCCCATAACCTTTGTGCTTCTTTGACGACGTCTTGTTCCGCGGCACTTCCACTGCCGCTCACCGTCGTTCCGTCGCCAACGTATCCGTGGAAAAGCTTTCGCAGATAGCATCGTCCACGTTCGCAGGCGACGTCAGCGTAATAGGCGGGGGACACCAGACTCACAGCCTTCGTCGCGCGAGAAAACATGTAGCTGAGGGCATTGGTAAGCCCCTGGATTTCGTTCGCCTTGAAGCCAATTTCGTCGTGGACTACATAATAATGCGTGGGGCGAGTGGTACCTTGCAGTCCGCCATGCGCTGTCTCCGGTTTCAGTGGTATGGCCTCAGGGTTGTGGGCTAGTCACTGACCTTGTAAGAAGAAATCGAAATCATATACAGCGGTGACACCACGATCAACTACGGTGCCTGGTCGCGGGTTTCCATCTCCTGCAGCGCTGTCTTCCTCCGTGGGGTAAAATCGCGTATGATGGCGTTTGCCACAGATGATGATCGTGAGTTTGGGCCTGTACGGTGCATTGGGGGTGCTGAAAGCTTTGAAAGCTTCGAGCATCAGAGGCATTTCCTCCACTCTGACGATGTTGAATTGGCCCTACAAGAAATGAGATCATTGAAACGAACTGGGTGAGCACAAGACATACTTCGGAAACACCATCACGATACACTAGGATACGCGTAGGAAGTTTTCCGCTATTCTTCTTCTGGAACAGCTTCAGGCGATCGACCATCATATTCTTGAGATTTGTAATCATCTTCCAAGATCATTCAAGTGAGTAAAAGAAAAACGTCGTTCAATGCACAGTACCTCTTTCTTGGTCTCCTGGATTTCCAGGCCCGCCGGATATTGTGCAAAGGCATTGTCGACACTCGCGACGACGGCCGCAATGGATGCTAGGAGGCGAGCACTTGTCAGAGAGGTACATGGCGGAAGGAGGGACATTCTTACGAGTCCCCACAGCACTACCTGGGCTTGGATGGGTAACATCCATGCCGACGACCATGGTAGGCGCGCTATTCAACCATCCGCTGCTTCTTGGGTCCAGCTTGTGGTTGATGCCGCCCATTTTCATGTTGACTTTCAACGCGACATTCGCAAAGTACTGTGGACTGCTCTTGCGAATTTTGGAGGATTGGACGCAAACTGTGGCGACATCCAGGAAGACGTCGCAAAGGTGCTTCAAGCCCTCGTATACAGCTTTGTCGGTGCTGGACAGCATGACAAGGAGCAAGCTAGGCTTGGGCTTGACGCGCAAGAGTGCATTCCTGATGGCCTCAATAGCCGCCCGTCTCATGGGATCGGATGGGTCCTTGCGCGGAAGCTGGGCTGTAGCATAGTTTGGGTCAGCAGTGACCCGCATTCCGCTGACGTTGCACATCTTGCTGAAGCCAGATACGACCTGACGAAGCTCTGGATCCGAAGAATCCGCGAACTCATCCCTGTTGCCGTCCTTGATCACAAGAACTGTCCACTTCTCCAGGCGTGCACCAAGCGCAAACTTGACTCCTCTGAGATTCCAAGAGGCTTTGTCGTCGATAGAAGCAGGACCTGTCGAGTACCCGATTCCAGGTCTGGGCAAGATGCGCCCAGGGACCACGGCCATGTCTGGACCAATGCTCACGCCGAAAGACTGAAGTTCCGGACCAGCCACCTTCAATCCGAGGCTGTTAAGACCCTGATTGACGATTGCCTCCCCATTCACGTTGGGGGGTTGACACGCTATAGTGATCATTGAGGCGGTGTGCTCATCCGTGAGTTTTCCACGGAATGGTTGATCCGGAAGTATTTCGCAAACTTCTGGGGGTAAGTAGTTTGTCTTCTGTCCACCAACGTCGACGAGCTGCAAATGAGGATACTGCAGCCGAATATTGTATTCTTGAAGAATAACGATCAGAGGATACGGGTGAACGAAGTTACATGTAAGCTTACTGCGCTTGAAATAATCTTCCACAGTAACATTGCCATAGTCAGGAGTGTCAAACTTATATGTCTTCGCGGTAAAGCGTGCAAGCTTCTTAACAGTTTTCCGATATCCAAGATGGGTGGTCTTGATCCTGACGCCCTTGCAAAAGACCTCCATTCGCGCACCGAATGAGGAGTCACGGAATTCCACCATCGCCCTGGCGAGATTACCAGGGGTGTAAAAGGCTGTCGTGCAGACGTTGACGTTCACCATCAGCTGCTTATGGGCTGGCCGAATCGAAGAGTAAAATCCTTTCCACGCCTCGAGGCCGCCACCCAGGCTGGCAGGTTGGGCCGCAGAACGGAAGAAATACCGGTTCCTGCCAACCATAACACCTGTCCTCCCTGGGGCAGACGCGAGGATGAGGTTCAGGGCAGAAATGACAGGCAGAATGTCGTAATTTCGAAATTGAGCTTGACCTGCTAGGTAGCTAACATCATGTCAGACTACCATCCAGAATCGCAACGAGTAGAACAAGTACCTCATGAGATTCGAGGTATCAATTTCTTGGATGAATTTAATTGTGAGCGTATACTCCTTACCCCCCTTCTGGGGGGGACCACTTTCATCTTCGTCGTAATACGGAACCTTGATCGCCAGTAGCTGAGGTAACTGGAAGGAGGATATGAGTTTGGCGCTGCTATCGTGCGCCACCCTGCCCGTCATATTGGCTTGTTTCCACGTCGTCGTTTGTTCGGCAAGCTGGTAGATACGTCTCTTGACTCGTCTGGCGGCAGTCCCTGACGCAGGAGTGATGGCGACATCATACTCGTACAGGGGGCCTTTGGGCACCCGTACAGGAAAGAAGTTTGTGCGAAGCTTGATTTCTCTTCCCTCCGTCCCAAAGTCTGGGCGCAAAGGCATACTGTCGGGATCACTGGAACGTGATGTGAATGTGGCGACCAGGGCCTTGTCAGAGTTGTTCGCGATACGTGGGTCGATGTCTGCGCGTTGTCCACGCATGAAGACGCTAGAGAGGAGGGTTCCGGGTCACTGGTGCGGTTGTCAGACAAGCAAAACACGTACCCTCCTTGGGCGCGTCCCCTAGGACCACCACGGCCTTGAAATCCTCTGCCGCCGCGACCACGGTCTCCACCTCGGAAAGGTGGAGGGGGACCACCACGACCACGCACCTCGGGAGATCCCCGCCCACCTCCTCCGCCAGGACCGCCACCACCTCGGCCACCCCTTCCTCGGTCATAACCACGTCCTCTGTTGCTCATTGTGATGGTGGAGAGTGTAATACAGGAAGGCCTTGCTGCTCCCGCGTTTTCCCCGTCACGTTGATGCTGTGTGCAGCACAGCAATTGCCATAGGAATCGGATCCTCATTGACGCTCGCGCTATCTTATCTTATCTGGTGATCAGCTCCGGATAGAAAGCCACCTTACGAGAGCTCTACCGACTGGAATGGGACGTAAAGGGAACGTAGCATAGATGGCACGACTGAAGTGAAGGTTCTGGGACAACTACACCTAATAAATGGCACGGCATCAGCAAAGCGGAAGTGGAGAAATCAATGTAGATATCACCAAAAAGCGAGGCAAGTCGTTCAGGAATGCTAATGGGCATAGACACGACCTACTCCAGGGAGCGGGTGCATATCTAACTATCTTGATGCACTCTGTAACCATTCGGAAGAAACGAATGTTTATCCCCCGTGTGGTGCTGCACAAGCTGGCGCCTTGGGTGACGGAGAGACCAGACGATAAGGAGTAGAAATGGCTGCGCCTTCGATGTAGAAGAGAAAAGAACCTCGAGGCGATTCGCTGCCATCCTTGATCTCGCGCATTTCATCGATGGGAGAACTGGTCAACTTCGCGCCCCACATAAGCGGAAGCGTTTTCTTTGCACGTGACTGAAAGTCCACATACAAAGTACATCCAAAGTCCTCCATCTAACTAAGCGTAAAAAGGCAACCCTATGGCACCGTCATGGGTTCATTGGCGTCCTGAACCCTCCCAGAATCTAGTTTTGTACCACAGTTGACAGGGCATATAACGTCTCGATACGCCAAGTAGAGTGTCAACCCATCTGATACTTGAGAACGTGCGCCAGCTGAAACTTACCGGGACCGGAACGTTCCTCTCACGCGCCCGGCCATCCCTACGACTTCACCAAGAATGTCCTCTACCTCGATGGGACTCGCATTTCTATAATCAACAAGCATGCTGGGTGGTTGGTTTGCCTCGGGACTAGCATGTAAAGCAACAGTTGTCGCGATCGTTCTCGATGCCAATTGGGACGGAAGACCCCCCTCCTCATCCGACCAGCCCATCGCACGACCTTGTCGGAGAAGACATCAGAATGAAAGCTAATAAGGACATGATCAACCCTGAACTCGCCTAATGTAACCATCTCCTCTAGGATCGATTGCAAAACCAGTAAAGTTTCCTCGCGCACAAAGCGCTCCGTGGTCGGCGCAACATACGGTGTGCACATGCTCCTCCTTCGTGTTCCACTCGTGTTCCCCTGTGGCGGTGGAGGTAGTCGAAACGCCGCTGTCAGAGGCGAATCGGTAAGCGTCGAGAAAGACCAGGGCGATGTTCTAGAACGTCTTAGCGAACTTGTGACATTGAAGTCAATCCGTGCCTCCCGCTTCTAACATATCCCCGAAATCACGCAGGATCGCAGACTCCTCTGTTGTGTTGGATGTTGTTTGATGATTCCCATGCCTATACGTCCCGAGTGTCACTCTATTCTGTTGGAAAAAGACCGACCAAATGAATTAAGCGAGACAAAAAGAATGCAATGCAGACACAGGCTAACAAAGTGGTTGTGTGGCACTCGGTTCTTCCCCATAAAGTTCGATGCTATCCACACGACAGTGCTGATTATCTTGGGATCACCTTGGCCAAGATTTTTTGTGCAGCCGTACAAGTCCCGCTCGATGCCGCCAAGGCCATGCTACATCAATACGTTGTCGGCTGGGCATGTGTTTCTGTGTAAGGCGATGACAAGAGTGCATCAAGAACAGGCGGGGTCTTGGCGATTTCTGCTAAGGCCTTTGGGGTAAGTACAACGTAAGAGTACTGTCTAGCCATAGCCTCTTTGACAGCTTTGACCACTACTTACCAATTTAAAGTGTAGGGTGATCAGCACGCATGGACGAAATACTTTGGGTCTACGTACGCCGATCTGATATCGGGATGTTGCCGTGTTTCTTGCTTTGGATATTCATCCTCATGCTTTGTATGTCACCTGACACCAAATACATTTCCCCTCAGATAATCGGCCAAAGTGATCACAAGGTCGCGCTCGACTCACCTCGAACGGCGCCATAGCTGCTCCTAGCCACAGCGGTCACACGTGCTAGACCCCTACGTTTGGGGATATGAGCGTCTGGGACAAAAGCCGGTGAGACAAGGGTGCGATCGGAATTTGTAGATCGAGTCATACAGATGGAACCCACCGCACCGAATCCTACGACAAGCACGTCCTTTAGGGCACAGTCGTGGCTGCACTACAGCCGACCACGAGGTTTGTGAGATCCACCTATGACGTGCATGTGAGCACGCATGCCTTCGAGTCAGTCGGCGGAGATCGATAAGAGAGAGAACCAGCTTACACGCGGTGATCACTGACTCGAACCCTTGGCGATTCGGCGATGCCCGAAAGGAACCAGATGGCAAGACGCAGGAGAAGACGGCCGCCCATTGACAATGGATACGTACTTCGGACTTACAGACGGAGTTCAACGTTCAACGATAGTGCATGGCGTCGTGACGCACCACACAGTTCCTTCCTAGTCTGGTTATACCCGTCATCAGCAGCTAATTATAACGGGTGAGTTCCCTGGATCTCACTCATTGTGGACTGCCAATGAGATCACATCCTCGAGCTCTCGATAACAGATTTGGCTGATCAACGATCTAGGTCCCCCTCCAAGTTTGAGCCAGTAACTGAAATTGAGGCACATCGGGCCCGCTAAGGAATAACCTCGGTTCTACCTCCGAGGACGCCATCGTGAACTCAGAGATTTTTCGGACATCCTTGCATATTTAGGCTGATCTACAGCTATCTACAAGCAAGAATGGCATTCAGATCCTTGGATTCCGCAGTACAATGTGTGAAACCGTCTGAAACATGTAGCAGAATGTTCTTCAAGGAAGTTTCCAACTGGGGTGCTCCCGGTCGTCACATGGGGCGAAAGTCGGATATATATACCCCCTTCGTCATGGTAAACATTGACAGGAGATGTAAAGCAAAGGGATAGGCTTGTCGTACATACCTACATGGTACCTGATTCGAGATAAATCAGCTACCCTTCGCCGATTATGTCAACGCCATCTACGTGTCTATCTGTCAACACTACATTTTCTCAGGCGCTGTGTATAATTAGTGCGAAAGCACGGGTTAACAAGTTTCCGTATGGCAACCATTGCCTTGCGATGATCGGGAGATGGCAGAACTGTTCCTGCCAGTGTGACCCCTGGACCTGGGCGCTAGTCTGCCGCGGTTGTCTCCCGAGTCTTTCCAGGTCTTTCTAACGTTAACATTGAACCGCAGCATCAAATAAATCAGGAGGCTCTGAACCCTCGGGCCTGGGCGCCGAGTTCTGGCCATCTTCCCTGACAACCACAACATCTAACGAACCTGAAGGTACGGATTTTACGTGGGACCCGTTCAAACATTATCCCGGCTTTGTATTTGGGACCTGGAGGACTTTGAGCGACGCAACGCTCCTCCAACGTAACCCAGCCTTCTGAACTCGACAGTGTAAAATGTGGCCACGAAGACGTTTACAAAGGAATTTTTGTGGTCAAACGATGATCCCCTGCAAATAAGATTACAATAGCGTACGTATGTTTGCAGCGCAACAGGCCGTCAAGATCTATAGGAGTCAAGAGAGAAAATCGTAGACGGTCGTAGTCAGTAGATGCATCGCCGCAACGAACGAGAGATCCAACAATACACCTATTGGATACGTTTGAAGAGGTCAACGTCTATCGGATGTTTTCGTGTCAAGGGAAAAGGTGCATGCACAGACGTCGGTGGTGATTGCGTAGAGGATAGGAAGAAAGCATGCATGAGAGGGAAGTTTGGCAAACATGTGTTCCGGTTACCGTGCTCGCGCCCTCTTCTCCCGATACTCCACGCTGGCGTACCAAGCGCCACCCACAAGTGTCAGCAAGATACCCAATGCGTTCATCACCGATATTGATAAGTTAAAGATGACGACGGCGAGAATGATAGATAGAACCTGCTTTACGTTTGCTATTGGTGACATCAGCATGGTGTCACTGGCGCAAAAAACTGCGGAGACACGGGAAGCGAAGAACGTACCTGCGACAGTCATGCTCAGCGGACCGGCTTTCTTGTTAGCGGTGAAGCTAATGATGTTAAGACCAAATGCGATTGCTCCATTGAGGCCCAATGCAACCGCCGTCCAGGGCGTCAAATCTTGCGCACTCCAACGCCGAATTTGATCTAGTTCCCCGGTCATGTGTGACAGTATTACGCACTGGATGAACGCCAGGGGCGCCATGCGTGTCAATAAATCAAGAGGGTGTAATTGGAGGCGCGGCGGAACCAGGTAACGGAATGCTGGTGCGGGTTGAGAAGATGAAGATGGCGAAGACTGAATGATGCTTGTGTAAATCGTCTTGATGGCAGCCAGCAGAGTCCCCAGCAAGGTCAAAAGAAATCCGGAAGTAGTGAAATAATAGTCACCATAAGTCCTATTATAAAAAGGAATGTTATTATTATTTTTCACTGCAGCTTGGTGTACGCACGCGAAGCCAACGCCAGCGACGACAGGGACAAGAGCACCAATCTTTTGCCTACTACTCCGAGTACCGAAGAGCAACATGGAAAGGAGAACAGTAAATATCGGTGTGGCTGCTCGGACGACCTGGTGGAACTAAAGAGAGGGTCAGAAGGAAAAATGAGGGCAACCGTTGACGGGACTCACGGGGATGGTGACGAGTTCGAGGGAGAGGTTGCTGACTGCGATGTTAATGGTGTAGAGTGAGCTGAACGCGACTAGGGCGAGATTATCCGCGTTGGTCAATTTGACGGGCACATAGACTCCGAGGCGGAAAAGAGCGAAGCCACCGATGGACCCGCAGAGGGCATGGAGCGCAGTGAGGGCATATGCATATGGGAAATGAATGAGAACTGCTTTGTTATATAGGGTGAGCCCTAGGTTGAAGCAAAAGTAGAGAACGAGCCAGAAAGGTTGTGAATGGAAGAATGAGGGAGATTCTGTGCGAAAGTCCTTGTCGCTGGCTCTATGGACGCGAGCGGTGGTAGGTGAGGGTAGCTCCCAAGGGAAGGAGTAGGAGGAACGAAGAGACTGGTACGGGGCGGTCTCTATGGTTGCTTCATTGTCGTACTTTGGAGCAGTGATGCCATAGTCAAAGTACTGTCGACGAAGACTTTTGTTCTCTTTGCTTGGCTGAATTTGAGGATCTGCGTCCATGCCAGGATTGTCTGAGTAGAACAGGGGGTGGTCAGGCGGGGTGGAGACGGGTGAGTCTTTGCCAGAAGAATCACTGTCGGAGTCGAGGGAATCGTAGGCATAGGGTCGGTAGCCGTTCTGGTTGGCGGGGGAAGGCTGTTGGTCTGTTGGCGGGGACATTGATTTGGGAGGGGAGTGGTTGTAGAAGGAGGGGAGTATTTGTAGTTCAAGGGAGGGTGAACACCGCATGACAGCGGGACGGTTAAGTTAATCGACGAGAAGCAAATCCGTGGTAGCGAGTGCAGGTAGCGATCTGTGGAGCCAGCTCCGCGTTCTTCCCACGATCAGTGTCCATTCGAGAAGTGTTTACAATTATTTGCCAAGACCAAACTGTTTATGTAACATGCCATCACGGAAATTTACAAAGCTGTATCCAAGCTGTATCTGTGTCGTTTATCGAATCCTTCGGATGCCACCGAAAAAGTGCGGGTGGGTGCCTGAAAGGGCCCCACGTGCCAGTGCTTCCTGTGGGAGATTGCATACCTGTTGTCCCGTCACTGGGCAGGAAGACCCCCCACTCGTATATCCCACTACGCAACCAATCCATCCAGGGGCCCACCCATGCTATTGCCGCCTCTGTGGACACTGGCCAACTCCCTCGATAGGAGATAAAGTTCTTAGCAGGTCAGATGACATTTGCAAGTGCTCCTTGCAAGACATTGTGATAATAGCCGTTTTTCTTTCTCTCACCATCTATTTTTACTTGTGCATTCCATATGTCCCTAGAATGGTTACATTTATTCTCTGGAGATGATTTATACTTGCCATTTATCTCGACGCGTTGCCATCCGATTCAAAGAGGACTGGATCCTAACAAGGTCTGTGTAAGGGTCAGACCATCTGTCGCATCACCGACTGTGACCCACATGCCACAAGGCTGTGACACTGAGTGATTGCCACTCACTACCCCGGACGGTACATATACTGATTACCTGGCATCAGGTAAACCGACGCTGTGCTTACAGTCTGTGTTTTGCCGCATCAGATCAGTGCCTGGAACAGCTGATGAGTTCTTCAAGCGTCTGTGCCCTCTACATATGGTGACAATAGGACTACACCTTCTTGTTTCCATGTCAAAGGTACGTACCGCACGGTTCAGTGTTAGCGGGGGACCATGAATTGACCGAGTGGCGTGGGAATTTGGCATTCCCATCCAGTGGGGTGTTTCCTTGTCCGCTACCGTCTGTATTCGTCACAGTGGGGGCGACTCAATGCCCTCCTCGACGCGTCCAGCAACGCCAGGACCCAGCAACGTACCCCAGACCTTAAAACGTGCCATGTCAGACGCGGAATCTCCCCCACAAGACCCAAAGAAAGCCCGCACAAATTCGTCAGCCGAGTCCAGCGCCAGACGCGAGTCCACTCGTGATGCGAAGCGTCGCAGGAAGAGGAGAAAGAAAGCACCCATCGTCAGCTCAGCTACAAAGAGCGAGGCTACACACAGTCAGCCGGGTGAACGTTCACGCGCTCCATTGTCCGCACGGAACGAGATCATCAGATTTAGTTCGGCCCCTTCCGAAGCCGACCTGCCAGCTCTTGCTACTAAATATTCCTTGCAAACGCCATCACCTAAACCAAACCAATCCGGACAAAGTTCTTCGCAAACTCTGGACGACATGACTGAACATAGTAGCCAAGCCATGCCGTCACCTACTTCGGTGCGCATCGCACAGTTTGTAATTTGTCGTGTTGCCTATCGTTCGAACAGAATGACAAGGAGCGGATTGTTTCAATAGCTAGACCTCTCCCCAGGTCCTCTACTTCATTGGAGGAGAAAGTGGCTCAGCTCGAGGCAGAGCTCAAATCCAAGAACAACGTCAGTGATCGATTCTCATTTGATTCCATCAACGCGCTCATCCCTTTCAGTTAATCGCATCCCATCAAGTACTGTTGAATCAAGTTCAGCAAGCTGCTACTTGTCAGATCTGTTTGGATTTGATGCATAAACCCTATGCGCTCGCCCCCTGTGGCCACCTCGCTTGTCACAGCTGCCTTGTTAATTGGTTTACGGCTCCCCCACCTGATAACCGACCAGCGCCGCCAGCGATTAGGCGCAAGAAAACCTGCCCACACTGTCGTGCCGTCGTACGCGAGCGCCCTGTCGAGGTATGGGGTGTGAAGGGCATTGCGCAAGCAATGGGTAAGAGTGGACTCTTACCGAACCAGTTATCCGTCCCTGTTGAGGCTTCCGAGAGTTCGAACGCGAACGCCGATCCTTGGAAAGACATATTTCCGCAGACAGGCGCTGTCAGTCGCCGTGGATTCCCGTGGATTTTCCCAGACGATGAAGACGACGTTCGCATCGCTGATATCGCGCCACGTGGTGAGGACGTCGGGATGCTTGATATGGAAGATGGCGGGATCTACCGCTGCCTCGACTGTATGCACGAGATCTGGGACGGCGTATGCAGCAGCTGTGGACGCGTCTACCTGGGTCATAGACCCGAAGGAGAGAACGAAGACGAGGGGGATCCAGTAGGGTGGCTCGAAGACCAAATGGGTGCCGAGGAGGTTGACGTGGCGGACGATCCTGGTTGGATGGGTTTGGAGGACGGGGACGCAGACGACGATGGTGACTTTGATGATTGGCGTCCGCCTTGGCGACGCGAATTCCAGATATTTGAAGGGCCGTGGGGCTTCTTCGGCACCATCCATGTCGACGAAGAAGACGAGGATGAAGACGAGGTCATGTATGGCCGGGTAGACGATCTTCGGGTTGTCGATGACGACGAAGGGAGCGAGGACGAGGGCTATGAGAGCAGTTTCATCGACGACGCCGATGAGGGAGGTGGACGTGAGGACGGGCCTCGCATTTATGAAATCGACGACGATGACGATTTTCGGTCCCGTCGGCGTTCCCCCATCGACACCATCGACCTGGACTCCGACGAAGGGGACGAGCAGGAAGGCTATCCAGACGTCCTAGGGCGTGGACCTACACAGAGGTCTATTGTTGTCACGTCAGACGAGGAAGTCGACGAATCTGAGAATGATGTGGCCCCTCTCCCTCCTAGGCAGAGACGAGTTCCTCGGTTCACCGAGTCTGATAGCTCGGACGCCTACGGCAGCGACGAGTCTTATTAGTGGGTACCTGGATGGATAGATACGTGTAATGTAATACATAGAATCACTGATAAGCTCCACACTAATATCAGCATGCGGGCTGGCTGGCGCGTTGGCGATACCTGTGCTGGCCTCACTCAGACAACGTGCATCACTCTCCTCCGCGTCTTCACGCTGCACACTCGTGTCCGTGCTGTGCGATGGGTGCGTGCCGTCCTTTTCAACTCCTTCCTACTGACCCATTCCTGCCTTTCAATCCCTGCCAGACTCGACCCAGCCTAGCCCCTGCGCCAGTCGCACCCACCGCCGTCCCCACTTTCATCCATGCGCACAAAGACCAACACCAGAGTCCAACGCAACCCCTCGGCTGGCCCAACTCCAAGAGCACCACGCACTGGCGCGATACACTGGATCTTTTCATCAAACCTACCTCACCGCAGGAGCTCAGCAGCGCTCAGCGTAGATCTCAACCGACGAAACTTTTTCGGCATGAGCGAGGTACTCGGCGTACTCTTGAACGTACGTCTATGCCGCGTTGCCTGCTTGCCTTCGTTCCTGATTGGTCCGTCTATGACCCACCCAGCCCTCCGAGACCGCGCGCTCGCTCACGGAATCCAGGCGGATGCTCGAGGAAGCACGCAAGGAGATCACCGAGGAGCGTGAGGTCCCGCGACTGCGCATCAAGCATGCGATTACGCGCCTGCCCGGCTTTTTACCCCGAGAGACTGAAACGCGTGTCATCGAGCGCGCGCTGGAGGGTGAGCCGTCGTTCACGGTGCTTTTTGGTGCCAGCGCCGTGGGCAAGGTATGTCTTCTTCCCGGTCTCTTCGTTTGTGTTTCGTTTGATGGTCGCGCATATAGACCGCTCTTCTGCGTGAAGTACTCTCGCGCGACAGGTTTCATGTACTCCACTTTGACCTCCGCATTCCGGGTTTTGCGGATATTAGCGGTCTCTATATGAGCCTTAGCCAGCAGATGGAAGGATACTTTGAAGAGGTATCGAAGCGCATGCCTGGATTCGACGAGTTTCGAAGGGAAGCCTGTGCATTCAGGGTACGCGTTCTCATCTGATGAGAACAGAACAGGGATAGTGATTTGGTTGCCCCTGACAGCACGACCGACTTGACGTGGAAAGACGGTTGTCTGAAGCACCTGTTGGTAGTGTCGGATCACAAGTGCGGACAAGCGACATCTCTCGGCTCATGGAATTGTTTCAAGTAAGGTTCTCGCTTTTTCCTGATCCAGTACCGACGAACTTGAACATTGCAGTATTCGCTAGTGCGATATGCTGAATTCGAGCCCCCTGAATATGTCAATGAACTTGGCAATCAAGGGCGGAAAGAATCAGATATATCATCTGAGCGAACTCATGTGAACAATTCGCCTCATCTCCACAGGAACCGGTGGTTCTTTAAGCGTGCTAAGAGAGCAAGTGACAGTGCTCGCGGGATGTCGTCTTCTATGATCAGGGAGTCTGAAAAGCCCTGCAAGAAGATACCCGTCTTGTTCTTCGACGAAGCACATAGACTGTACGCTTCGCTCATAATGGAAATTTTCTACTCATTCTCATCGTTGGTGCACAGACCGTCCTTGGTTCAGTCGATGGAGACGATCAAGTGCCTGCTGGATTCGATGCTTGTTCTGACAAAACAAGATCGACTGTGTCATGTCATTCACGCTACAAGCGATCCATTCTACCAAAACTGGCTGCGCCAGCTCAACGTTGTACAACACTGCAAGATCGTTACGATCGATGACTGCTCGCGGAGCGAGGCGCGAACGTATTTCCTGGAACAACTATTGCCGCGTGTCCCAGAAGCAATACGGCCTACATTATCCTTCGATGTATTATTCGAGGCATTCGGTGGTAAATTAGCGCATTGGCAAGACTATATTAATGAGTATAGTGAGTCGCTTCCTTGCCAGTGCATGTCGACTTCCTCACCTTATCGTTTCCAGTCAACGCGAGTGGAAACTTTGACAGTGCGTATTTCCGCCTCAATGGGCTTCAGCATCACTGACGTTGCATGGATCAGTCAAACAGAGCTCGCCCTTCCTTCAAGCACATGCTACCCTCAACCTCCATATCGTCCACTGTTCTCAGCTAGAAAGTGCACGTGACCCCACGACCCCATCCACCCCAGGTCCTCGGCCACGGTCCAGCGGCCCAGACGCTCTTCACGCTGGCCTTGGTCCCGCTGGGTTCCAATCCTACTCGGCCCGCGGCATAGCATCCATCGACGACTACTCTGCTAGCTTCAGCGCCATGCAGCTCCTCAAAGTCATGAGTAAACTCAGCCAGCCCGGAACGCAGCACCTCCCCTACTTCTTGCTCTGTCGAGAAATCGGCGTGCGCGCGGTGGACGGGATGATCAAGGGCAAGGTGCTGAATCTACACTGGACCAACCCGGTTGGGAAAGAACCCGAGATTCCCGTTATCAGCGCCCCGGTGTCACCCGTCCCGATGACGCATCGAGTGTTGAGCAACAATTCATACGCGGGCGGAGCTAGTGGGACTGTGGGCGTCGAGTCCTCGGAGGACGGCGATATGGTGATGGTGAATACGGTCAACTTGTCGACGAGAGATCTGGCGCAGATCGACGAAGGGGAGGAGCACGAGATCATCGGCCCAAAGTTGACGCCGCTCACTCCCATCATGCGTTTCGCCATGCGCGAAGTCGTCCAAGAATACGAAGACGTTCGGACGATTTCGGAGTATGCTTCACTCAATGACCCTGACGAATACTAAACGATGTGGAGGCTGGTCTTACACTTACACCCTTCCGTTCATTTGTCTTCGGTTTTGGGACGCCATTGATTCGCTAAGTGGTATTTACTATACTCTTTTGCACGATA
>JBBPMA010000176.1:0-12365 GCA_038090075.1 Xanthoconium purpureum | reverse complement strand
AATGACCCTGACGAATACTAAACGATGTGGAGGCTGGTCTTACACTTACACCCTTCCGTTCATTTGTCTTCGGTTTTGGGACGCCATTGATTCGCTAAGTGGTATTTACTATACTCTTTTGCACGATGTATCTTTTTGTTTGTTATCACTGTCCGCTTACATATATCATTTGTATACTATGCTGCACGTACATCATCGTAGACCTTCTAGCCCCGTTGGAGATTCCCTCATGTTCGCCCTTATACTTCCGCGAATCTGATATCCGCATTCGTTTCGAGCCAAGCAAGCCACTTTTTGAGATATGCGCCGCCATGTCGGACGGTGGATGAATCACCAACGACGCACTATTGATAATCGGTTCATGGTGTGAGAACAGGCTTCTCAGTGATCCGAAGACAACGTACGAGATGTCTCTTGGCGCGCGTCATGGCCACTAACAATGACATGAATGGTTTACGCACGGAATGGAAGACTTGGATGACGCGAACGCTTGGCTTACCATTCATTCGGCGTTTCTCCTTCAAGAAGCCGACTTCGCGCTGGAAGTCCACCGATTTTTTTTTTCATGAACGTGTCCGGATCAGATTCAAATGGTTAGTGCATACTTGGCGGTGGCTCACCTTGCCGTTGCTCCTTACGAGACTAATAATCACGGCGTCCTTTTCGCGTCCTTGCATACCGTCCACCGTGCCAATCTCGAGCTCTGGACCGTATTCAGGACGCAACAAGGAACTGAGGAGAGTGACCTGGGCTTGGTACCTACCAAAGCCACGTCGCGTCATGTGTTGAAACCATGGATGAGACACCGACTTATACGCACGGCGTAATGATCGCAATTTGAGAAGGATACAACCCCGCTTCGACCTGTTGTCGTTTGGAGATGTAAGTATAACGACCGAGAGGGACGTCATAGTAATCCCACGTACAAGCTTCTCCATCCACCTTTTCACCACCATGCCCTCATTCTCGTTACACCTGCTGCCCTCATCTCCGTTCCCGTCGAGGCGTTCATAGTACTCACATCCGGCCGTATCGAAGAAGACGACAGGGGTGCCAAGAATCTCTTGGATGGTCTCTTCGTCCCTTGTCTCGGTAAATGACTTCGTGTTTGAGAGGTCGGAAAGGAGGTGGCAAGATACCGACTCGTGAGATTTCAGCTTGGATGCGTAGAGCGTCTTGGACGGAAATTGGCAAATTTGGGCGTGCATCCTTGAGGGTGGTGAGTGCAATCTAAAACAAACATGAAACGGTTAGGGCGTACCGATATTGGACATTGAGCAAACGTTTGATGCCACGGCCATACATTCGCTCGAGGCGGTCGAACAAAGTTGTCTCTAAGGTGCGCGGGGGACGCAAACCGGGAGACTTTCTCTTTGATGGGCCACTTGGGTTCTCAGGTATATCCACCGCAGGTGCCGTGGCCTCTTCTTCTGCAATAACTACGTCTCCGCGTACCGATTCTGACCCTGAAACAGAACCGGTTTCTGAACTTGAGTCGGTCACATCCTCCTTCTCCTTCTCCTCCCCATCATCCGTCAAAGAGGTTCTACCTTTGTCTGGGTCGGAGAATGTCGTTGATTCTTCCTTGCTCTCCGAGCCATTCTTCCGTTGTTCCTCTGACGAGTTTGGCAGTTTATTTTTCTTTTCGTGCTTGTCCAAAGACAAGATGGTAGGGGGAAGTTGCATAGGATCACCTGCCAGGATCAGCTTTTTCCCCTTGAATATGGGGACCCAGCACACCTAAATACCAAAAAGTTCAGCAGTTAGGAAGTCCATCTACGCTGAAACGTACCGCCTCAACGGCTTGGGTTGCTTCATCGATTATGACAACATCAAAAATATGATCCCGTAGCTGTCTTCCGCCAGCAGAATGGCATGTAGCCAGGATAATCTATGTACATGTTCAGTCATTTTTTTCCTTGTCTGGATCCGCGGTTGGCAAATACCTGTGACTCTGAGAGGACGGCTTTCACAACCCCGCCTTCTCTCTGCCGATACCTGAGGTACGCGCCGATCAGACTGATGAGTATCACGAAGCCGCCAACACACCCACTCTTTCCTGAGGGCACGCACATCCTCCCACATTTTCTTGCGTTCGAGCCCACGCGGCTTCTTTGCCCCCTTGCCCTTGCCCTTGCCTTTGCCGGCAAGGATATCGAGGGCGGCATCGAGCTCTGCCTTTACATCCTTGGCGAGCGCAGCCTGTTCGACTGCCGGTTAGCACATCTTCAAGCGGAGAGGCGCCGACGAACCTGATCACTCCGGCCAGCCTTGACTTCCAACGTCGCTTCGAGGACATCCTCACGGGCCATAACTCTCGCCGGGTGGCCGATTCGCGTCGCTTTTAGAGGAGTCCCCTTTCCTTTTTCCGGGGGAGGGAGAGCAAGGAGTCTCTCAAGAATGTTGTCGACGGAAAGGTTAGAGGCGCCGCATACGAGCACACGATTCGTTTTTTGGTCTGGTAGGTTGGACGTGAGCTGACGGATGATTTCGATCAGCGTGTGGGTTTTCCCTGTGCCTAATTGTACGTTGATACAGCAAACAGAGACAAGATGGCGATGAAACGAACCTGGAGGACCGTGGATGCATGCGACTTCTGGAGCCGCGAGAGCGAATCGGACGGCTGCCTTTTGGCTTTCGTTGAGCGATTCGTCGAAGAAAGTGATGTCTCCAAGTTTGGATGGCTTGGAGGGGGGCGACATTCCGAGCAATACGCGAATAAGGGGCGTAAGTTCGTAGTTTGTCTTGTCATCTGGCTGATGAAGTATGATGAATGAATTTCATGAGCACACGATCTCGCAAAAGAGATTACCTTTCGTGTCGATGGTATCGCAATCTTCTCCAAGTGATCTATAGCTTTGTCCATCCTGGAAAAGATACATCAAGGTTCGACACCGCACACAGATCAGCCGTCCTTACCGATCATAGGTGACGCTGTTTGCGAGCTTGACGACACGACATCTCTCTGGCAAATCAAGCTCAGCATCACCAGACTCGGGAGGGTCCACAGCAATAGTGATGCGAGTGTCAGTAACCTGGGGTTAGGGCGTGAGCGCTAGGAAGAAGGGCGTAAATAAAACCAACTTTGTACACTACACCTTCTGGAGCAGTGGAACTCTTCGCATCTGAATCAGTGGGCTGTACCTTCTTGCCTTTGTTGCTGGTCTTTTTCTGCGCAGTTGAAACGCTCTCGTCGATTCGGGCGAGATCTCCGGGCCTGCAGACAAATCATTCAGGTTTCATGAATGATCTGACGGTACCATACGACCCTGAAGGTATGTGGTGGAAATAACGGTGAGGAGTGGTACGCCGACGGTCTTTCTAGTTCTACCAGCCTATGCTTCGCCGAATAAGCTGTTGCACTTGCAGCAGACACGACCACGTACGTCTTTCCGCCAAGTCCCACACCAGCCGACACGACGCCTAATCCACCCAGTGCCAGTCCGCGTTGTTCAAGAAGCTTGGGTGAAGCATTGCTCAGGATCAAGGAGGTCCGCTCGATCTCTGCATTGCGCTCCCGTGCAAGGAGAGTGCGCTGCCTCGAAATGAAAGCCTGCACGCCGGTCGACTCTGATTCCATCGTCACGGTTTTCTTATCGAACTGTTCCAAGGAGTTGATGGCTCGTGTTTGGTAGGTGGACTACACTCAAAACGCGACCGAGTCTACTGTTCGGAGGCAGCCGAGGGGGGGTGCGTTACGGTCTACCCCTGACTCCGAGTTAGCAACCAGACCCCCATTACCACGGTTGCTAATAGTAGTGGCGTTACGGCTGATTATATTTAGCAACGGAGCTCAGGCGTGGCACAAGCTTCCACTTTGTGTCGAGAGCAAAATGGAAACCCATCCTGCACTCCATGACAGAATCAAAGATCGAACAAAAGTTGTTCACGGACTGGAGGAGGATCTGAGTCTCGCTGACGACCACATCATTGCTGGTACTGATGATGATGCCGCTGTCCCCTTGAGCGTGGTGATTCATGATGCTTTTGGTCTATAGTACGTAGATGTTGCTGATATGCCTGCTGAGGTAGACACCACCCCTCACTGTGTTGATAGCACAGAAAAGGGTCCTGACAATCCATTGGTGGCTGCAGGGGAGTACGAAGATATCTGGGCTTTCAT
Source organism: Xanthoconium purpureum (assembly GCA_038090075.1). Lineage (NCBI taxonomy): Eukaryota > Fungi > Basidiomycota > Agaricomycetes > Boletales > Boletaceae > Xanthoconium > Xanthoconium purpureum. Next base: position 8,242 of record JBBPMA010000176.1, on the reverse strand, counting down.
TAACTTCGACGGGTGCGTGTAAGTAACTAGTTTTTCTGGTCTCTTCCCGAGTCCATTGTAGCTGCTAGCAACCACATTTGATTGATCATACTATGCGTTACGCTACTGTCATTAGCAACCAATGCCTTATTTTAGCAACACAACCACCCCAGTATTACGCGTTACGGTTGCCATCAAGAAAAAAATAGACCTCTTGCTCTGAAACAACATCCCTCCGTTCCGGTGACATCGAAGTCTACATATCCTCATAAGACTCATCTGCTTCGAAAGCATGGATTGCTGCGATGTACTGTGCGGAATTGTTACTTGTTGTTGTGAGTCTTCCACCTTTCGTGTTGCCGACATTGGAATCTCATCGAGACGCACCCAGCGTTGTGCACGCTGTGTGGTATGTATAGACGTTCCGACGTTCTTCGATCCAACTGACTCATCGGTAATACTTCTTGTTGCAAGAACCATCTATTTGCAACTGTTGTTCGAAGAAGAATCATGACCTCGATGAGCCTACGTCAGAACCTCAATTAGTTCAAGATCAACCCCCTCACACTCAGGCCATGATGGTTCGAGGGATGTTTGCAGACGATGGTCAAGGTACTGGCATAAGATACTACCAGGGCCCCAAACCAAAACCAGCATAGGCCATCTTGACTCGGGGATGGTCATTGCAAGGGTGGGATGGGGTGACAAGGCAGTTCTACTTAGCTACAGAGATAGCAACTAAGGTTTCCTTTATTAGTCGTTCTGGACACAGCGAAGCCTTGTCCTCGAACTCACTGACCTAGTGTGACTGTGAGTTCCCTGTAACGTGGCGCGCGTTTACAGCGACAAAGTGGTACGCAATGACGGTGACCATGGCGAGGGCGCCAAGGTAGTTGGCAAGGTTATACAGTGTCTGGTGGCTGATCATCGTGTTGAACCTAGCGCGTTGGTGAGCGAGCGGGTCATGGAGAAGGTCGAGTTTGTACCTTTGATGGAAGCGAGAGACAGGTGTTGTTTGTGTCTTGTTTGGTCAACACGGAAAACTTCGGACGACTTGCAGCAACACTTTGCTCAGTTTCATTGTCCATCATGCGACCGACTGCAGTTCGTTCCAGTGGTATGCCAGAAGGTGAGCCTTTTACACGGTTGTGAAGAAAGAAACTGACTCGTCGCTTGCTCGTCAGCCAAAGCCTACGTGAGTTTTTGCAATGATGGCGAGACAGCAGAGTAACGTCCCACCAGAACCCTTGGTGGGGTGACACAGGCAACTTGAAGCAAAGAGGCATCATCACTTACAGTGAGTGTGTTCTTTCAAGTTTGGCATTCAATCCAATGTTCTATCCAGCCGTCTCGCCATTCCGCCAACGGCCAACAAAACAGATATTCCAAGGTTGGATGTTCAATGGCTACAAACGCCTTGCCTCTCAAGTACCATATTGGATCGTTCCGTTCACGATCGGTGCGTTCTCGCGCGTTTCCACACTACATGCACCTGACTATGACCAGCCTATGGCACATACAACTGGGCGAAGCGATACGATACTTGGCAGAATAGCAAGGCTGGACACATTGCGTTGCATGGTACCCATTGATCCGCTAGTTCAACTTGTAACGTTGGGGCAATAACATAGACACCGCAAGTTCAGCATACCTTCTACTCAGAGACATCATCGCCGTCTGCGACTCTACGGACGTTGCGGAGGTAAATTGCGGTAATAGAGTTTAGTACACCACCAAGCACGGGACACGGACCAAGGACGCCCAAACATAAGCCAGCAAGGACAACTGGTGGGAGATCCCCAACGCGGGGTACCCACACGGTAATGCATCAGTTCCCTTTCCCCCCGTCTGAGCATCGTGTGACGTGCGCCTCCACGGTGCCCGTCATACCCGCAGGTCAGGTGGGTCACACTAGCCGCCGGTAATGGCATGATGTCTCAGAAGCTGCCGTCTTTGAGCGTTGATCTGTCGACCGATTGCGCCATGTCGCGCGTAGCTTGGCCCACTGACTAATGATATTTGTGATTCATGCTTGGGCTTACTCAGACACTTGATTAATCAACAGATATAAATACGTCCTGTCCGTCGCACAACTCGTTCATTCACATCTACGCTTATCACAGGAAATGTCTGCTATTCGCCCCTTGTTCGTCGTCGCTGGCATCGGAAACGGTTCAGGTGTGTTTCTTGCCGTGTTTGTGCAGCTCCCGACGATGCTGACTCCCACACAGGGACAGGGGCTTCTTCAGCGTGAGGACTAGCCCTTCCTCGACAAGCCCAGCGCAGGGCGAACTGACCAATCCTCCAGTCGTCTGTTCGGAAAGTTGGGCTATAGGGTTGCATTGATCTCTCGTGGCCCCGAGCATCTTGACAAGCTTGCCAACGAGATCAACCAGAAAGGTGGAGAGGTGCGATTCAGCCCATGCGCAATCATCTTGATCCTAATAACACAGTATCATTAGGCTGCCACTTTCCCAGTCCAAGAGTACACTCCGGCATCGATTCGCTCAGCCTTCTCCAGCATCAGGACCCACTTCCCGGTGTCCACTTCACCCCTTCGCGTTGCGTTATTCAATGCCGGCCATGGCGTGTGGAAACCATTCCTGGACATCACCGAGGAGGAAACGCGCGCGGCGTTGGAAATCAATGTTCTCACTGCCTTCGCCTTCTCTAGAGAAGTCTTACTCGAGCTCACCAAGAACGACTTCGAACAGCCTAGTGAGGGCGGAAAGGCTGGTGCAAGGAAGAGGGGGACTTTAATTTTCACAGGCGCTACGGCCTCGCTCAGGGGCAACACCACCACGAGCGTGTTTGCGGCCGGTAAATTTGGTCTCAGGGCGCTGTCCCAGAGCTTGGCCAAAGAATTTGGCAAACAGAACATCCATGTTTGTGGCTGCCTCTTGTCTTTATATTCGTCTTTCTGATATTTGGGTGGATTTGTAGGTTGCACACGTAAGTTGCCGAGATTGGGTCAGAATGGAGTATAGGTAATGACTTGGCACCGTTTCTTATGAACAGAGCATCATCGACGGAAATATCTTGACTGACATGACGAGAGGGATGTTCCGCAAGGACGCTGCTTGGGAATCTAACGCAGACGTCCGTCTCGATCCGGATTCCATTGCAAAGGTCAGTTGTATTGCTGCTTATATGAAGGCGTCATCTCATCTTGCGTGCATAGTCCTACCTCAGTCTCGTTGAACAAGACAGCTCGGCTTTGGCTTGGGAAATTGACTGTAAGCTCTTCACCGCTTCTTGCCGTAACTTGCGCTCATGTGCGATCGCGCGCAGTACGGCCTGCTCACGAAAAGTGGTGAGCAAATACTTGAATGATTCCAAAAGTGTTTGCACAAAAATGTATTTGTATTGTCGTGGTTTGAGTACTGAGTATTCACGTTGATGCAATTTCACTTTATTGACTCTATCGATCGGTTTGAATCTCGCTCTGCAGGTTTTACCGTATGTGCGATCTTTAGCATCGTCTGGTGACCTCACACAATAAGATTGGAGCTGGTCACATTAGATGATCTAGCTCGTTGAGGCGCCAAAATTGACCTACACCAGTGCGTATCATGATGTATAGTTGTGGGCACGTTTTTAACGCATTGTCATCCAGAGTGGAGTGTCGCCCGCTTGACGACACGAGAAATATCACCAACGACATACAGGCTAGAAGCTCACTCGAAACACTATCAACCACGTATGTCTTTGCAACAGGCTAACCAAACAAAGTGCTTTCTTCACTCGGCGCTTTCCCGGGCCACCGCATGATATCAAAGGGTATAAAACCATCAGGAGGATATCTCGATGGGACCAGAATTCTCCCCGCACTTGAGGAAACTCTCGTTTGAGTCGGCATGCTGATTCCCTCCCTTACCACCATCCTCCTTGTCGTACTGGCTGGCGCTGCTGCCGCCGCTCCAACACCTCTTGAAGCGCATCATGGTAGAATGATGCGCATGCATGGCATGCCGGGACACCATCGCCATTCCCATCTAAGGATGGGGAAGCATGGCACTGTCCAACCCGAGCGTAGAACCTGAGTATGCCTCTCTTCATGATCGTTCGCCCCTTACCAATCGAGTTCCTTCGCAATTTAGTTCCGCGCCCGTTGATAGAAGGATCGGAGGAAGAAGCAATCATCAACTGTATAGGCTGAATGACTAGTCAATCAGCATGATCAAACGCCTCGAACATCCATCAGATCTCTTTCTCACACTTATATTAGAGTCATGATCCCTTCGCGGCGTTATCAGCGTCGACGTAGGAACGTGGTCATTCGGGCTGAAGTGTATCTGTATTCTGTATAAATTAGTGTTGCATGTTCGGGCCGGTGTGGATACCTTGGCAAGCCGTCATCGATTCATCATGTTCCCCACGATGGGATGGCATCCGAGGTGATTGCGACGCGTGACGTCGCTCCAATGTCACTAAAACATACGACCTGCATTCGAGTTCCGACACTGGGCTTCAGAGCTCCAACGCGAGCATGATTGAGGCTGGGGCTGGCGTATTTCCAAGTGAGTGTTGCAGATATGACCAGTTGTCTGGATTACTTGAGCAGGGACTTCTTCGACCGGCCATCACTGATGCCGTTAGAATTGGCATTTCGGGTCCAGCGAGAAGCGTCAGCTCATGAAATCGCGACACTGTGGGCTTTCGAAGGTCCCCGATCGCGTGAAGCCTGTCGGATCAGACTATGTCATCGCTGACGGTCCGCTTCAGCGAGACACGATCATGCCTCAATATCGATATTTCCGGTATGGTTACCCTTGTACAACATATATCTGCGTCAGTAGTCACTATATGCCCTCACCTGACTTCTCCTCCCACTCATTTCATTCAGAAACCCCTCGCCTTCTTATCTTCTTCAAATGCAAGCTTGACCTGCGGCCGTATAAGCAATAATTAAACCTGAGGAATTTGTGTCCTACCTGCACCAAGAATGCCTCATCTGTGATGACTCTCATTCCTACATGAGCTAGCGCCTTGGACACGGTATAGCATGCTTCGTGGGCAGTGTCAGTTGCGGCAGCTGCTGTAAACTCTCTCGTATGGTTTCCCCCTCCTGATACAGTGGGAATGGCTGCGAGTTTAACCGTGGAGAGCGCTCTTCAGAAATGCCTCGTAGACGACAAAAGGGACTGGGTACATACAAAATCCGGGGTGCAGTGCGGGCATCACTAACGCCTATCAGCGACAGCGTATAAACGACAAGGAACCCGCATACAGTAAGTGATATTTCCCTGTGAACACCGATAAGTTTATTACCCAAGCTATCCTAGTATCACTCACGAAGTCCGTAGATGCACTTGCAATGCCCCACTCGTAGTCGATGTCCCCGTACCGCTTCCGGACAACATCCGCGAGCTCTCCGCCTGATAGCATTAAGTTCATAGGATACAAAGGTGGAATGGACCTGTGAGCTCACCAAGCGCCTTGTTTTGGACGAGTTCATTTGCGATATGTTCCTTGGCGAAAGCGACAGCGGTGCCGGTCGCAGTAGCGGCGGCCCTTGAGAAAGATGTAGTATGGCAGGAGATGTGTACGATGTCACGTACTCGAAGCACGCTTTGACTCGGGCCGTGGTGTCATATACCTCTTTGGTTAGAGGGGCGCGTACAAACCAACTTCAATGCGCGGCGTTCATTGTAATTCCTAGGGGGTGAAATTAACTTACTGTACCGTGCAATTGTCGGGAATCACTGAACATGTGTTGAGGTGATGGTAAGATAAGAAAATGGGATACGCACCGTTTGGAGCCCAATCTTTTCCTCCAAAGATTCCATGTACACGGTGAGTAGGTTTAATTTGCTGCCGTAAAAGTCCGATGTTCGTATACGCGAGAACGGCAGCATCCAGTGCGTTCTTGCCTTCCCAGGGAGTCAAGCCAGCGTGTGCGCTGAATGTCAGGAGTTAGTATCCGGGATGGACCAAGAATACTGCCTTGTTTGCTCACGTTTTTCCCGTGTAATCCACTTGCAGTCGAACCATCGCCAGAGAATTGCTGAGACTGATAGAGTAAGGAGGGCCCGGCGCCGGATGACACCTAGGCCATCAAGGGATCAGTGAAAAGGTCTGTTTTGAATTTGGATGCGACGACGCCATACATGAGACAGACATCCATTTCCTCATAGGCGCCTTTATCCCACAATTTAACCTTGCCAAAGCCACCCTCCTCGGCTATAGCACCGTGAGCGATGTCGATGCACGAAACTGAAGAAAGAGCTTACCGGGTGTTCCGAGCAGGATCACTTTGCCGTCGATGTTCAACTTTTGCATGGCGGCTTTAGCGGCACAAGCAACTGCCACGCCTGCAACACCGATCAGGTTGTGGCCGCATGCGTGGCCGATCCCGGGGAGCGCGTCCATCTCTGAGTTGACGCCAAGGACACGGCCCCCTTGACCGTGTGTGTAAGTGGCTACCCAGGCAGTTTCGAGCAGGTAATGTTTTTGGACGACCCATCCTTGCGCTTCCAAGAACTCTGTATACGTATCATGGGCATAGCTAGGACGCATGGATTCAGCATTTGGTCACTAGATACCAGGAAGAGGACATCGCACCGTTCTTCGTACATCAACTCGGGGTGGGCTGGTCATGGAGTAACGTAGGGAATGATGGATGGTCGATCAGTTCCGGATGTCGCATCGTGAAGTGCTTACCGTGTATCTTGTCGCTCAACTCCCGCAGTTGAGGGCGGAGGGAATCGATTGTCTGCTCGATCACCGTCAGAATATCTGGTCTGTATACATCACCTGCTAAGAGCGGTGGCTTGATCGGATTCGTGTTGGGTCGCCATACAGCGTCAGTGGACATCGTGGAATCGTTCAAGGATGAATCGATAGTGACGAGCCCCGATAACAAGAGCCATTACTAGTAGTACTATTATAACGGGCCGTGCCGCATCTTGTTCATTGCCAATGGTCTAAACTTTCAACCGCATTCAGCGCTCAAGCGCCAAGACAGACCAAATCAGAGAGGCAGCCTGCATGGCACAAGGTTTCAAAGTTCAAACGTTCATGCATAGCCCCTCAAGTTCGACTTAATCCAGTACAACAACCACCATTCAATCAAACCCGGTACATCACATACATACATACATATTCAATCTAACAAATTCACAATCCATAACCATATTCCAAACCAGATACCTCAAAAACCCTTAACTACCTATTTTTACTAGATACCGGGGAATATTCACAATCCCGATTTTACGTTTACGATGGCATATTGCCGAGAGATTACGCACTGATGGTAGGTTTGCAGCCAGCATCAGTGAACCAGCAGCCGAGAAAACCAGCAAAAAGCAATCATTTGCCGAGCAAACAAGTTTCCATGATTCTTATTGGTCAAAGCTATGCGCAACCCCATTAGGGAGACGGAGTTGGTTGACATGACCTCACCCTTGGGTGATGCCTTCGTAAATGATCATGTCATTGAACGTTATCATGGCACATTGTCACTAATCATATCAACGGGGAAGATAGCAGCATAGAAGACAAGATATGGGATAGGAGACGGTGTAAGTATCACTGATAACTGAGTATGGCATGAAATGTTTCCTTGTCTGCAAAGCTATTGATGTAGAACTCGCGACCCACATGTAAACAATTATCACCCGTCATCATACCGGAAACCTCCACACCAAACTTTGGAATGAGCTGAATGACCTGACACACACTATCAAGAGGAATGATGTCACCGAGTGGCATGTTGTTGGATCGAAGATGTCGGTGAACAAGGAACATTTCTATGTTGGGGGCAGGAGTGGCAACGCGGACATCGTTCACTGTTGTGTGGTACAAGTTGGAGAAATCAAAAAACTCGGCGTAAATGACTGGAGCATATCGGGAGGCGGGGACAGGTTGTAGAATTGCCCGAATCTGGGCGACAGCATAACCTATGGTTAAAGTTAGTACTACATAGTCTGAGAATAAACAGTTACATATGTCCAGATCCCGGTTCGAATGAAAGAAGATCACCGCTCTTGTGCTCGACCAACACAGTGTTTCCACGGCCAAATGGGAGTTTATCATTTCATCAGGAAAATTTTGAAGTGCAGGTATACCTAGATAGATATGATCAAATAGTTGTCAGTTTGATATCAACAAATAAGTGTATATATAGCATTATCCTTTTCTAATCACAATGTTGATAAATAGATCATACATTATATGCTTTGACAGACATTATATCCATGATCATTTGCATTCCAGTCTAATATATATCAGATAATTCTTTTGTAATTATGATGGAGAAATG
>JBBPMA010000175.1:0-39711 GCA_038090075.1 Xanthoconium purpureum | reverse complement strand
GCCTCAGCTGATTATTTGATGTCTCGTGATACCTGAAGAACCACTCCTCCTCCAACCTGAAACCTAGAGCGAGTGCGCGAAGAACATTCTTTTCGACCTCGTGACATTTCTGCTCCTCAGTCAGAATCAATGTACATGAACTTAACCCCGAGAGAGCACACACCCAAAAGAATGCCAAACATGCTTCTTTAAACCCGGGGAGGATGCCCTCGGGAAGCCATATGTTTGGCATGGAGTCGTTGTTCTCGCTACCAACGTCGAAGGACTCTTTCATGCTTGGCGGGAAAACTTTGACCGAGTCTCCCGATTCCGAGTATGCATTTACATTTTCCTGGAAGGGGTAGGAGTATCCTAGGAAACAACATAGCGAGTGAACTCGCAACTATAATCAAGTGTGGTAATGGATTTTCTAACCTCGATGATGCGTTCCAGATTCTGGGTGAGGCGCAAGCATTTTGGTTTCCTGAGGAAGGGAAAAAAAGTGTTTCGACTGTCGTGGGACGTGTTATAAATTCCACGTGAAGAGGCAGCAGTTAACATACCCAGTCAAACATCTCTTGCACTTCTTCGTGCGACAGACCGAAATTCGTGAGGTAGACGAATCCAGCTGATTTGAAAGACGCAAAGAGCTCATCTGCAATCTGCTGTTTCGCTGACCCGTCTAGAAACGATGTGAAATCGACAATCTGGATTGGATTTCCTGACATCGCAGTGTCGGGAGCGATTGAATGTGAAGGGGTATCAGTGAAACGAAGTGAGTCCCGTTCGGTGTACGATAAATCAGCTCTGGCTTGTTCACTGTTTGGATCTGCTGGAAGCTAGGAACCAAAGTCAGCTATCAGGAATTTCTGCGGGTTAGATTGGCCCCATTTGGCCCTGAGGATGAAGCAGATAAAGGTGTCATCAATCCGCAGTGATCAGGAACAAAGTCACCCAGGCGCTGCATGCCATCATGATTGGGGATTTATGCGGGTTTTGCCTGGATTTGGAGCTGTGGACACAGTCATTCTTCTCTTTCCCTGGATAAGCCCCGTTTATCGATACGAGCCTTCGTTCCGCGGATTGAATGCGGATGTCGCTTACTCCAGCCAAATCCAGATTCAACGTCCACACAAGTCCCCACGACGATAAGAATGTGCATCAAGCATTTCAACTTTGTTCATGAGGTTCAACAGGTCCTAGCTGCGCTTCGAAGGGGGACCCCATCTGAATGACTCCCGTGACGCTCCATAATACCCCAAAGCCTCTCGATTAGAGGTGTCAACTTCGTCGAGCATCCCGGCGTAGATAGCAAGTACTTTGTCCCACCTTGTGGGATCATTTCCATCTTCTACGTTTGATGACATTAGTTCCACCTGTATGGACAATATCGCTTCAGCTTTGGTGACCTCATTTCGACTATATCATTCAACAATGCAGCGGTTTGAGACGAGTGGGCGGTATTATCCGACATGAGCAAAGCAATGGGAAGTGAGATAGCGAAAAAAGTGGGTTCCTCTAGCGAGACGAAGAAAGAGAGACCCAGACAACAAAGTATAGTACGACGGGGCTCACCTGGTACCTGGCGAGACGAAAGGAGAGTTGAGAGGAGAATAGGAGTGCCCCTCGTCAAAGTCTCGCCAGGGAGCGGATGACCAACTTGAAGCATAGGAGGTGGCACTCTGGGCGTGCTGGCGAAGGCCCAGCGCTCATGTGACAGCGATCTCGGCCAATTAGTCTTGTATAAACACCGCGTTTAAACCCAAACAAAGTGGACACTCGGCCTACCCGGGTCGACGGGTCATACGCCGACGATCGAGGCCTTGTACGTGACGTACCGTAAAGAGCTCGCGTACATCTCAAGTGCATTCTCGCTCTCCAAAGCCCCTGGTTCCCGACTGCGCGAAGAGGAGCTCGTGATCGGGACCATCTTGGCCAAGTGCCCGCATAAGGGGTACCGAACGAGCCGGATGCGCGCGATGAGGGACAATATGGGGTTCCTTGTACATGAGACGAGGGAGCAGCTTGTTGGGCGGCTCAAGGATGTGTCATCCGAGAGGGCGTTGGGGGAGAAGCTGGGTGTTGCGTGGGACGCGTGGCGGTTTAGTCTTGACAGGGAGACCTCTTTGAGGGCGTCCCCAGCCGAGAATTTTGGGCTGGAGAGTTTGGGCTTGCTTGGGAGTTTGCCGCCTTTGTGAACCAGGCAAAGCGCCGTTCTTTAAATCTAGGTGACTCGGGAGAGAGGATTGTTGAATATTCTATGAAAACACCTACAATTATGGCTACACACGTGTATGTACGATAGTTGGACATGCAAATCTGAGGAATAAAGAACCAGAGACGGATTCGAACATACACGCACGGGCCCTCGTTCAAATCAAACTAACCCTTGTCCGAACCAACCCCCCTCTCCAATTCCTCATCCCGGCGCTCCGATGATGTGCCCAGTCGCCCTGCATCCTTGCAAACGCGTCCTGAATATGTTCCGGCCTCAGTGCCGTCCGCGCCTCGGGAGGTGGCAGGAACAACGAGCTCGTCGGTAACGGTGCATCCTCGTCGTCGTCCTCATCGTCCCCACCGTCTCTCCGCACACGTTTCCCCCCGCCCATGCCCATAGTCATACTGTTCACTTTGCGCTTCCCGAGAAGCGGCGAGGACGTCGATGGGGTGTAGTCGTCCCGAAGATATGATTCCTCGAGGGCTTTTTTGACGTCGAGGCCTGCCAGCGTCAGCGAGCGGACCATCTCGAACGCGAGGAAGCCGACGATGTCGACCGTGTCGTCGTTGGGTTTCAGATCGAGATGTGGAGGGAGGTTGAGGAAGTCGCGAAAACGTTTTGCTGGATGCTGGTTCAGCAACGCACATCCTTTCGCGTTCATACAACGCACCTTTGCGATAAGTGAAACTCGCTTGTCGACAGTCGGAATAGTGCTGGTACTCTTCGCGCGTCATTTGTCGGGTCGCGTCGTCGGCTTCTTTCAAGCGCTGGATTGAAGCTTCGTGTGCTTCGATATCGTCTTCGTCTTCCTCGTCGTCGGACTGGTGACCGGATTGTCGGAGGACTTCAGAGTAGATGGTGGATATTTCCCAAGGGAGCTTGATGGTGATCTTTTGCGCCTTAGCTGTGAGTTTGTCTAGAGACGGGACGAGGTGTCAGAGGAGGTGCTTGATACATGACGCAACATACCATCTGCCCCGTCTTCGAGCGTTTCGACTTCGACGCCTCCACCGCCGTCTCCGCCACTATCTTTGGCGTGCTTCCGAACGTCTTTCCATGAGAGGTATGTTCGCAGACGGTTGACTTTGCCTCTGTCGTGTCGGATGAGGAAGATGAGGTCTTCGGCCGTGAGGTAGCGGGCACCCCGGCGGTTGGCGAGTGCGCGGGCCTGAAGAATCTGGCGCCGAAGTGAGCGAGCGGACCGGATGGGGTAGGATGATTCCTTACGAGTTCGATGAGTTGGCTGCGAACAATGTCCTCGACGAGATTCACGGTCTCGTGGTTTGGGTCTTGAATCTCCCCAAAGACGAACATCTGGGGATGGGCGTTAGTCGGGTTGCAAGGCAAGAAAGGGTACGGACCATCTGGGATATTTCTTGGGTATACTTGTAGTCTCGTTGTCCATCGGGCCGTTTGGTGGGTTGTGTACTGAGGATGGGGCCAGTGGCGATGGCGACTGCGGGCGCGGGGACGGGCGCGGGTGCGGGAGGGGGTACAGGAGTGGGAGCAACGGGAGTGGATGGGAGGGAGTTTGACTGAGCGGGTTGTATCGGGGCTGATTGTGGTTTGTAGTATTCCATGTCGTGGTCCGACGATATCCGCTGCGTGTAATCCAACTCAGCCTCGTCTGGAATGTTCGCAACGGCCGTAACAAAGCAGTCCATCCGAAATCGCCGACTCGGGCACACTATTTAACATCCTATGCACGGTCGAACATCCTCAACCATCATGATACCACCCACGTTCGACGCTCCCCTCCAGCTCCCGCTCTCCCAGGAGACTCTCAACGCCATCAACGACCACCTCCGCACCCTCGAACCACAACAGATCCTCCAATGGGCAATCAAACACCTCCCTAATCTTTACCAGACCACCGCGTTCGGTCTCACCGGCCTCGTCGCCATCGACATGCTCTCCAAGATAGCACCCAACGCCGTCGATCAACCACCTCTCATCTTCCTCGATACCCTCTACCACTTCCCCGAGACGTACGCCCTCGTCGCAGAGGTCGAGCAGCGGTATGGCCTCAAGGTCACCGTCTACAAACCCTACGAATGCGAGACCGTCGCAGATTTCGAAAAGAGGTATGGCGAGCGGTTCTGGGAGCGGGACGAGGACACGTATGATTTCGCCGTCAAGGTCAGCCATTGGTCCTCTCCTTTGATGGCATTCTGATCGGATCTGGTGCAGGTCGAGCCCGGCCAGCGCGCTTATCAGGAGCTGAACGTCCTCTCTGTCATCACCGGCCGACGTGCATCTCAGGGTGCCGCTCGCGCATCGCTCCAACCGCTCGAGGTCGACTCTACCGGTCTCCTCAAGCTCAACCCCCTCTTTTCCTGGAAATTCAGCCAAGTGGAGGAGTACGTCAAAACAAACAATGTTCCACGCAACAAACTGCTCGATCAGGGGTACAAGAGCGTTGGCGATTGGCACAGCACGGTCAAGAGTGGGGCAGGCGATGCGGGCGAGCGTGCGGGTCGCTGGGCAGGCAGACAAGAAAAGACCGAGTGTGGGTTGCACAAGGATTACTTTGCGATGAAAGCAAAAGCCAAGGTGCGGACATGGCGCTCCTGATCTATACGAGGCTAACGATCCGACACTCGCATCTAGGCGGAAGCACAGAATGCAAACAGCGAAGCTACAACGGCATAGACGTAAATGTATGACAGAAGGTTATTTATTGGTTGTACCGGGAGTTGTATTATTGCTTGCTGCGGATAGAACTGTCGTGCTGTAAAACGTTGGTGGTCTAGTGAGAGGCGATGCATTTCGAACTTCATTTCAACTAGATAGCAAGCATTATTCCCGACTCGACGAGAAGTGATGCGGTGGCCGTCGGTGACACGAACTCGCCAACACTCACCCAATATTCACGACAACAAGGGTGAATCGAAGCCGCCTATCTTGCCAAGTCATACCTGAGGGGTATGTATATGCGCGTGTCGTGCGGCAAGGAAAACCCTTTTGGCTTCCCAAAATGGTCTTCAACGGTTTTCACCGCTTCGGGACCGCAGAAACTGGCTGGTCGTGAGACGAGGCGATAGCTAGCAAGGCTCTCACTCTGAGAATACCGTGGGACTCCGTGGTCCCGACTTCTGAGAGACAGCTGTGAGAGCAAGGAAGGTTCGTCGTGCATGGAACAAACTGATTATTCTCTCACCAGGTCATCGCCCCCGGTCATAGATAGGGGTTATTTGTGCATTGATGACAGTCGGAGTCAGTCTGAATCGGCGACAGAATAGATTCCAAGTTGCTGTGGTCATGTTCAAGTGCATCTCTCGCTCGACTCGCATCTTCTCCCGCTCCCTTTCTCGCCTGTCGCCCCCTCCCCTCCTTGACTATACCGTCTCCCACTGGTTCCCCGACCTCTTCCCTGACATGTCCAACCCACCTCCCCCATTGAATCCCACTTTTGACGGCGAGAACCCGTTTCCCTCCCTTCCCCCCATCAACGACGATGACATCCGAACAAAGGTATTCACCCACCGCAGCTTCTATGCGCGCCCAAACCACGTCTTTGAGGACCACCCCGACGATCCCAGTCCCGATAATGAAAAGTAGGTGTCTCGGTGACGCATGTCTCACCTCTCACTGGTTGCGGCGCAGATTCGAACACTTGGGCGACACCGTGCTCGGCCTGATCGTCACCGACCTCCTCTTCGATGCGCACCCCAACCTGCGTGTCGGTCCTTCCACGGTTCGTACCGTTCTCCACAGCGTCTCTTTGTTCTTATCCCATGCTGTATAGAAAATACGCTCCCTTGTTGTTAGCAATACCACCCTCGCGGATGCTTCTCGCCGGTACGGGTTACCAGCACAACTCAGGCTGCACCCTGCCCAGGCCATCACCCTGCGGGCCAGCGTCAATATACAAGGCAAGCATCTTTTCGATCTGTCACACCACCATCTTATATGCCCTCCCACAGCCGACGTCTTCGAAGTCAGTATCTTCCGCATAGCCCACCCGGACCCATACTGATGACATTTCTTCCCCAGTCTTACGTGGGTGGCCTGTACCTTGACCAGGGCCTTGCCCCCGTCGAAAAGTGGCTCAAGCTGCTCTTCAAACCTTATACCACGGAGGCATACATTCGTGTTCGCACGCAACACGGGCTTCCTCCCCTACCCGCCCCGGTTTCACCCCCGCTCTCCGCGAGCACAAGCGATTTGCCGAGTTCCTCTGATTCTTCCTCGGCTGCCGACACAACCCCATATATATTCGAGTCGGACGGGCCTAAGGAGAGTACGGGTGCAACACCGGCGCCGGTGCACCGCAACCCATATCTCCGCCCGCATGCGTCGGGCACGCCCACCACGACGGGCCACCTCGCGTTGTTCAACCAACAGCTTCAGAAAGCCAGGCGCGAAGTCGAGTGGGTGTACGACGATTGCGTCGCCGAAGGTGCCACCACCACCCCTATCTGGGCGGTCCGCGTCGAAGTCGACGGCGAGGTCTTTGGTCACGGAAGAGGCGGGACCAAGAAAGCGGCACGAAACGAGGCGGCCAAAGAGGGCCTCGTTCGTATGGGTATCGTCGTATGAATACGCGATTCAGGGTTTGGAATGTCAAGGTGCGATGCGCATATACTCTGGCATTGATTGCGTGACGTGGTGCATTGACGCGTGGTCAGGCTCAAAGTGCCTTCTGCATGACTTCTCCAGACCCCCGCTGGCGGTGGGTTCATGACATGCCCGCACCCCCCTCCTGCGTTGGTGTGCAGAGGTGATGCATGGGTTGTATCATCTTTTCGTTTCTCTTACCTCTCGTGTTCAACCACGCTCGCATTGTCCGACGTCCAACACGTCGCCGATACCCATTCATTTTCAAGCCTTGGGACTTTCTTTTGGGAAGGTGGGACTGAATTGGTTGTAGACATGCAAGGTCTTGATGGACATATGACCCCCAAGTTCGAATCTGGTTTCTTTCTTTCTTTCTTTGACACGTCCAGCACTCTTTTTTACTCGTCTTCTTGTTATGTTGTGTAAATGAGTCTAGTCGATATCCACAAAATTGGACAAGTTTCCGACTTCCGTCATGGAGCATATAAATGACGATTCCATCCACTGAGATGACATGTTATCGTTCCTCGGCCGACCCTCTTAGACGCATCCGTCCGGGGGCATCGATTGGGGGTGCACCCCACACAAGCGTTTTCCCCGTCGGGTCCAACAGACGGGGGAACGCGCGATCCAGCAAGGGCGCAAGCACACCTCGGGGAGTCTGATCCAGTTCCGACGAGCGCGAATATTCTGGAGGCGCGCCCACCCCCGTGTCCACCCCTGCACCCGCACCCACATCGACGTCGACTGCCACACTCTCCTCCCCTCCCTTGACCATCATCATCTCCCGCGCCTCCTCGTCCACGTCTGAAAAGTCGTCCTGCTTGACGGCGCGGATCGAGTATGCCCAGACGGCGGTAGCGAATCCGGCGAGGACGAGTCCGGTGAGGGCGTTTTGCATGCGGAAGGGGGCGCGTGCGCGGAGGAGGCCTGGGGACATGACCTATCGTCGTCGTGGTTTCGTTGGTGAACAGGAGAGTGAGGGAGCTCGACGGCTTACATAGCTGCGGGGCCGGTAGGATTTGCTGACTGCTTTACGGGAGAGATACCGGTCTTCAGACATGGTGAGCAAAAACGCACTCTTCCGAGTCGGGATCTTCTTTCTCTTTACTGCTTGGGTGGCTGTGTACAATTTAAGGCTCTACCCAAGTAGTTTTTGCAGTCTCTCCAACTCCCTCTCTCGTTCCATCAAAATGCCTCTCCACTTTTCCTGCTCCTTGACAACCTTCCCCCGCGCTTCATCCAATCGCTCTGCTTCCTCCTTTTCCATCTCGCTCGTAAACTCGGGTACGCCCAGCCTCCTCGTCTCATGCAACGACGCCGGATTCGACGTATGGAACGGAATAGGCTTCTTGCTAGTTTTGGGTAGTGGCGTCGGTGGATGGGCAGTAAGTAACGTCAAAAACGATTGAAACGGATCTGTGAACACGATCTCGTCGTACTGCCATGAATGCACCGGACCGAGCTTGGCTGCGTTCTCGGGGGTGGGGATCTCGGGTTCGACGGGAAAGGGCGTGCCGGGCGTCGGAAAGGTGACGGCCCAGGGATGGAGTTTGAGGTGGTGGTAGAGCGTGATGGCTTTTTCGCCTGATTCAGCGACAAAGTTGACGCGAATTTGGATCTCGAATTCGCCCCAGCTGTTGGTTGGGAGGGGTCAACGGGGGATCGTCGTTTGTACACGCGCGAGAAACGGGACTTGCCCTGTCTCTGAGACTTCAAACGGTGTTTTGTCAACGTCTGTCCCTCCGTCAGGCGCGCGTCCATGAGCAAAGGTGAATGAAAAGGAAACGCACTTCGAGAGGGATTGGGATAGGTTTCGTGGAGCTTGAACGTGACGCGTTTGATAAAATACCCCAAGTCGTCGGCGCCTCCGACGACGTCTGAATCAGGCGTGCTCGCAGCAGCGCGCACGGCGACCGTCCATCGGTGGGTGTGGCCCTCTGGCGCGAGCTCTTTCTCAGCGGGGGTCAACACCGTTGCTGTGTTGCCATATATAACGGGTCTATGGATCGTTACCCCCTAGAGAATAAAAAAGTGAAATGGGAGACGTAGTGAAGGAAAGAGAGACATACGCGGACGCGGACACGGTCTGCCATGGATCGACAGTACGCTCGGGCAAGTTCGGCAATCCAAACGCCATTCAGACTCCGACCGCAGAGGCCTTCACCTTTCCAACCTACGTCGTCCATTTGGAAGCACGCTCCACGTTCACCATGTTCCTCGACTCGCTCGTCAACCGTACGTCCAATGCAAACATTGCTGCATCAATTCTCTCAAAAAAAGTTTCTCGATTTAGGTCCCAACACCGTGCTGGAACAGCAAAAGACGTTCCAAGTATGTCGTCGTGGAACATGCGACCTCACCCCATCGCTCACCCCTTGTATCCAGTCCTCCCACATGCCCATTTACATGCGGCCACCACGGGCAAGGCTCTACCTAGGTGCATATTCCCTCCATTCGATCCGCGGAATCCCATGCAGCTTATTCACATGGATCGTTCGTGACAGGGATTTACTTTAGCATATACGCAGCCGGCATGGTCGGTACCGCCTATGGCATTTACTCGCTTGCCTTTGTACGTCCCAACACGTATACTCGTATTGCTGACTCAAACGTCCCCTTTGCAGTCCAAGCCAATGAAAAAGGATTAAATACACGCATAGACTTGATTCTCGCCTGCCTTCAATGCATGCATACACTCGTTATTTTGTCGGATGCGAGCAAGCTTTCACCGGTAGAACTGGTTATTCATTCTGAACGTCGTCGGACCGAGTCATACGGGTCGTAAGAAACCACATTACACGCGTCTCTCCACCTTTCAATGCCACGCACCCCATCCAGGATACATCTTGGCCTGCAATACCACTGTAAGTAACCTAGAAGAGAAATGGAAACAAAGCATATGATCACATACCAAATTCCCGTGGTCAGTTGCTTCCTGAATCAACATCTCCACCAAATTGCTCGTCGAAATCTCTCGCTCTTCACCACTCGACCCTCCACTTCCGCTGTGATTTCGGGTTCTGATGTTGGGCGGTGAATACACCCCTCTCAGTTTCCGCTCGATAGGCCGGAGTGCATTCTTGGCCAGGTGACGCAGATCGGTGGACAACTTGACACGATTGCGCTCCTATAACCGTATCGTTATCAACAGACGAACGTCACACGAATGCGGGACGTGTTTCTCGCACGCACCATTTTCCGCTTCTCGTCTTCCCATTCGACCAGCGGATCGTGGATGAACGCGTCGAGGACGCTCATCAACGAGTCCTTGTTATCCCTGAGTAACTGCATCGTCATCTCACACGCGATGCGAAAGACCCCTTCCACCCCCGTCACCCCCAGCCCGTCGATCATGTTTTGCGTTAGACGAAATGGGACGCGTTCGGGGACTTCGAGCGTTTTGCCCTTTGATGCATGTGTTGAGTGGCGTGAACATCTTGGGAGGGATGACACACCTTGTCAAAGAGACAGTTAAAGTCGACGTGTACGACATCGCCCGTGTTGGTGTCTAGCAGGATGTTTTCGCAGTGTCGGTCACCCAGTCTGCGAGTTTATTGGCGATGACGATCGGCGTGTGCCAACGAGATGAGTGGATGACTTACCCCAGGATGAACCCGACCATCGACATCACCGCTGCCGTTCGTCCGTACATCAAGCGACTGGAAAGCCACGCCGATGGCTCAGGAAAAGTCTCCACAAACCATTCGTGAAACACTGGAGGGAACCTGGGGGAACAGAGTCAGACTCGCCCATTGTCCCACAAGAAAGAATAGGGATGCGGCATACAAGGGCAAAATCTTTTTCACAAACAGTTCCGCACCCTCCTTATCCGCCACATCCTTGATCTTTCTGAAAACGTCACCCATCTCAGTGGTCTTGTCGACGTCGTCAGCGATCCATTTCAGGAATGGAGGTTTTACACTCACCCAATTCTTTATTCGTCTCGCCTCATAATACTGCGTCAACACGGGACGTATGGGAATAGTGTTTGGAACCCATTGTATAAAACCGCATTCCTCGTTGAGCGTCACTACGCCATACGTGCGGATATCTGTGCCATCAAACAAGTCAAATCCAACCACATAAGCCAAAAAATCGCGTCTCGTACGAAGCTGCCTCCTCCGGGACTCCGAATTCGCCTTGAGCAATTTATTGATGATGGCGTTGAAATCCATCAACCGCGCATCCTTTCGAAGATCGTCCTTGGGTTTGCCAAGGAACATGTATGTCTGTCCGTTCGATCCGCGAATCGTGATCTTGCGCGGTTTCGCAAGCGAACGCATGATCTCGATCTCGTCCGAAAAGTCTACGACATAGCAGTCAGCGAAATCCACGCCAAACGAGAAAAGGGGGAAGGCGTACCCTCAAACGTGGGTGCTGCGCTCGGAAAGGGGGCATGTGTCGTGTTCTCCGATGTAGAAGACGCAGGCGGTAAATTCGCAGTAAGCGACTCTTGAAGTGGAATGAGCAACCTCGACCTGCCCAAGGATGCTAGCATTGGGAATTCGCGTCTCATGCTGAGCGTCTTGCTGTCGTCGTCGATCCGGTGGTTGCACAACTTGAGCAGCTCGTGCGTCATCGCGTGTGATTGCGTGATAAGTGTCGGGAGCTCCGTGTTGGCATTCGCGGGATGGTTCTGTCATGAACGAGCGAGTGAGGCAAGCAACAACGATACAGCACAAGGGCGTACCTGTAGTGCGTCCAGTATCGCCCGTCCACGCGTCTCGCGGATGTGCTTGGTAGACTTGACGACGGACGCGAAAAGCCACAAGGCTTGACGTGGGTATTCACGAATGACCTTGGTGATGATCTTTGACAAAATCTCATAGACTTTTGTGTTGTCATGTCCCACCCTGGACACGATCTGAGGGAACGCCGTGAACCACTACCACGAGGTTCAACACTGGCAAACTATGCGTCATAGAAAGAGAACGTGCCTTATATGCTGGGACGCTGTCCACTGCCTGACATATGGAAGTGTGAATCTTGCTGAAGACGAGATGGGTATTTGTTCTCGGATTCTCCCCAAGGTCTAACCAAAGCGTAAGTATACGTGGGATCGCTTGATAAACGTATTTCGAGCCCAAGCCCACAGCCTTGGCATAGTTTTTGACTGTATGCGCATGCATGCGAATGGCCCTACCCAATATCAGGTTTTTATTACTCGGAGAAGACAAGCACTTTTACATACCGTTCGTCATCCGGCGAAGAAAGTTGCTTGAAGGACTGGTCATGGAATCTGCCTAAATGGTATAGTGCACTCTCCATCATCGCGCCCTGTTTTGAAGCAACCTGGAACGCTTTCAAGAGCTGTGCAGGGTCATAGCGATCCGACTCATTCATCCAGCGGGCTCGCAAAATATGAGCCTACGACAACGTGAGCAGAGCCACTTTCAGAAATCAAAGTCAACAATGAAATACTCGCCTTGGCCCTCATGCGTTTCAATTCGGCGTTGGTGTCGGCCGTCAGGTCGATTGTGTTCGGATCTTCCATCAGACCGCTCAAACGCATCGAATTCTCGAGCTCCTGCAGCGCGCGCAGAGGTTCGCCCGTCGCCTTGACGAGTTTCGCACTCTCCATAAAGTAGAATCGGGCTCTGCTTTGTTGTGCTTGAAGCGTGGCCGAGTACGCAGTCTGCCATTGCTTGGCTTTACGCGCAATCTTGGCGCTCGCCATCCACGACTGGCCAATCTCCTTGGTGATCAAAGACGACGTGTTAGGGCTGTATAAACGACCGTCAATCCCGGGGAACTGGGGAACAATTTTGCTTCTAACCTCAGTGCAAGTGCCGTACGCCGCATGCTCAAAACGGCTTGTCGGACGCGGAAATTAGGAAGCGTGGCGTCAAATCGAGCAGCGAGAACAGTGCCTAACGAGTTCATCGCCTCACGCCGACTTTGTGAACGAGGAACAGTCGGCGAGACAGCATCGGAGATGAGCTCCATCTCATGGAGCATGTGCAGATCCAACAACGCGTCGTGGGATTGCCTGTACCCTTTGGCTCCCGCCGCCGTGATTGGCGCACCCAAGACAGCGCGCGCATTGGACAAGGCAGATGCGATGTCGTTAGCGTTGCCCGCTCGCATGGCTAGAAGAGCGCGGGCTTTCATAATGTACGGCGACGTCAGCTCGTTGTTGGCGGTGATCCGCTGTAGATCATCCCAAGCGCCCATCATCCAGGCACTTTCGGCCTGAAAACCTGCTAACGCAGACTCCCAGTCAGGATTCCGAACAAGCACACCCCGCACGTGTGTCCTCAACGTATCTGAAAGAGTCTTTATGAAGCTTGCTCGACAAAAACAAGGGTCACATGACACGAACCATAGTGACCCAAGTTCCTCAGACAACGCAAGAGGCCCAAATGAAACTCGAGGTTGTCGGGAGACTGCTGAAGACGTACTTCCCAACAACTTTGAGCAGCCGTCCATTGTCCGGTACTCTCGTGTTGTCGTATCTTGTGTTCCAAAGACGGAGAAAGGATGAGCATAGAAATTCCTTCCATCCCATCGGGTTCGTCGAGATGAGCATAGATCTCGTGTAGACGTTCGTAGTGAGGAGTAAGGTCCCTTGTTGACTCGGGCGCATCCCGTTCTCGAAGTGCCACGATCTGCCGTTCGAAATTCATCATGGACCTCGCATAGGCCTTGCACTGGAGTGCGGCTTTAGCCATGAGGTCGTGATTAATGCTGGAAAGCATAGAGTCGATTCGAACATGCTGGCCTTCGCTCTCCAGCCCAGAAAAATTCGCGCGTGAACGCTTGTTTGTCTCCGCTTTCTTAGCGATGTCCTGACGCAGAATGCGCACGTATTTACTGACATGGTCGAGAAGGCTGAAGACGACCTGATTGATGTGTCAATATGGATCATCCGCAATACAAGAAAAGGCCCAACTTGAGCACTGAGAAACTTCTTGTCCGCGCTGGAAGGGCTGCATTCGTCGACTTGGTCCTCGAGTACGGCCAATAATTCCAGCCGAATGTCTTGGACATCCCCTTCTTCCCCGGACAAAAGAATGGTGAGAACAAGGTGAGGCAATATGTGATGCGCGACTCCGACGTCTTTATTTCTCAAAGCTGGTCTCAAGGCGTTGAAAATCCTATGAGCAATCGGCCCGGACGCTCTCGAAATGAGGTACGTCGTCCATAGTTGAAGCCATTCTCGGTAAGTGTTTTGTCGCGGATAGATCGGCCGCTCTGGTGGGACAGGCGTGTTTTCAATGTTTTGAAACCGACCTTCCAGCATCGGGGTAATCGTCTCAAGAACATGTTTCGGCAGGCTACGCCACCTGTTGCGCACCTTGACCGGGACGGGGACCGTACTCTTCGGTGTTACCAGCGCGGAGGTGAAACCACAGAATCGAAGAAGCTCTTGAATGCTGTATGAGAGACGACCCTGATATTTGATATCGCTGGTGGAGCGGAAAGTACCGACGAGGACGTCGATGAGGTGCATTGCGAACACGAAAGCCTCTTGCTCGTCCGTAAAGTTGTTCCGCACGACGATGCGCGTGTCGCTTGAGCCGATCTCGCAACGGTCTGGATCGGCAGCACCTAGAATCCCCATGCATTCGAAAGCCAAGAGTCGCAGTCCTTCGATGTCATCCCCATCGCGAGATGCGATGTGAAACAACGACGATTGTATCTTCCCGACCAGTGGGTCAAAAGCATCCCCAGACGCTAAACTGCGAACAAAGTCGGAATGGTCCACGGACATCAGCATCTTGAGTTCCCCGAGGAAATGCAAGTTGATAGCATAGTTGTCGCTGTTGAGCTGCGTCAAAATCTTGTGCAGCTTCTCCCGGGGATCCCATGAGGCCCGACGTCGCATGAGTTCTTGGTGAATGTCCCGCAGCTCTGGGATACTCCTCAAGTCGACCACTTCATCCAGATGTCCCCCAGATAACTCGCCAATGTCGAACACGATGAACCTAAGGCATTCTTTCGCCGCTCCCCGAGCAGTTGGCGACAGAGAAGGCCATAGCGAAGCGATGGTTGCGCTGGTTGCCACGATGTGCGGCCCGACATCCTGGGGAGCGAGGTTCTTGAGGAATAAAAGCCACGTTGCGAGCGTGACATCCGTGAGCTCAGGGATCGAAGACATGGTCTGTAGCGTAGCCATGATCTACAAGCCATAAGCACAACAGAAACCATCATCTATATCAATTTACCTGAGGAGCAACGCTCGCAAGCGCGTCGTGAACTTGCACAATCAACGCTCCGAAAGCCCGAATAATCTGTCTTTTGGCTGGCGTCGTCTTCTTTCCCCGAATGTCTTGCAACATTTCGCTCATGAAAGAAACGATGCCCAGCAAATTGGCCTTCAACAAGTTAACCATATCCGCGTTGCCGCTATCTTGACTCCCCGGATTAGAAAACATTATACGCCCTACTTTTCTAAGTGCACTGGTGGCCTGAAAAAGGGAACTGTCATCGACGGCTTTGGAGCGAGTTCATGCGCGCTTACCGATGCTGCATCGTCAGAATTTTCGTTCCCAAGTACGACCATCAAGTCCGCCAAGAGTGGGAGCAGGTTGCTGTGGACGATACCTCTGATGTCAATCGACGGACGATTAACCTCGTCGGCATCTGCTCGAACTATTTTCACGATGAAATCTAACGCCTGGTTCGTCTGTCCGGGACCTTGAAGTCGAAATATGTATGAAAGTATTTGAGAGGCATCGCCAAGGAATAGAATCGACAATTTCTTGCCCAATTCGCTCGCGATCTCTCCGAGTACCCTGACCTCGCGTTCTGCAAAGAGGTAAGGAAGCGCGTGCGGGCGTGTAATGGATAGAAAATCGTTCGGATAAACACCCAAAAACTGGCACATCTCTCTGAATAGTTCCGGGTTCGTGCACTTGCGAGCGATGATAAACGGTGCAATCCGGGGGAGGAAAGGTGATATGAATCCTTGCGGCTGTTTGTTGTACCGCTTTGTCAGCTCAATCAGCTGATATCCATGTTAGTTTGACCCCACGACACTCCAAAGATGTGTTCACCTGTACTAACGCAGTACTCTTCAACACTGGGTTGTATTCACCAAGTTGCGAGACCAAATGAAAGACGACTTCTTCTAGAACTTGTGGATGAGCATCGCTGGAACCCGTCAGCCACATCTATGAAGCGTAATTGAAAAAGGAGACACACGTTCCGATCAACCCGAGCGTGATCAATGTTGTCTCCTTGATCGCGTTTCTGGACCCAGTGTGGAGGAAGCGAACGAGGTGAAAAAATATACTTTCTATTTGCATCCAACCTGCGGGATCGTTGGCGCATACTTTGACGAGTTGGGCAAGAGCTTGGCTTGAGATGGATGAGTACCCCTCCGACCACGAAACAAGCACATACCCAGCCAGTAGTCTCGAGGATCTATCCTTGTCGGATACCCCGCGCTGAACCAAATTCAGCGCGACGGTACAGTTGTTGGCGAGTAAGTCAACAGCATAATGCTTGACAATACTTGAAATCGCTCGAAACGTGCTGCCGCGAACCATAGGCGTCACTTCTTCAACGGAACCGACGAGAAGCTCGCCAAGCAACGACAGCATGGATTGAATTGGGGCAAAGCCCTCGGAAAAACAGAAGCGTAATTGCACGACGATCGATGACGTGTAATCGGCAATGGCTTTTCTTACGACGGCAGACCTGGAATAGCGCGTTAACCCCGATATGATCTAGAGTGCCAGGAGACCAGTTACCTCTTGGGACCATCCTTCGTCATCACTTGCAAACCACGCCTTGCGAAGTCGGCATCGGACAAGGCAAGGTTACTCGTCCACCCGAGTTCCTGCGGATCAACCACCACCCGAAGCGCTTGCGCAGCTTGAGCACGCCACTCGGTAGACGGCGAGTCCTGCTTTGCAACACCTCCATTACCAGCTTGCAAGATCTCCACTTCTCTCACGAGCCCCTCCCAATCACCATACAACCGATTCCCCTCGAAAAAGCCCTTGACAGTCTGCAAAACTGCGCCATCCAACTGATCCAGATGCTTGCGCAAAAACGTGAATGCGAGAACCTTTTCCAATCAGTCGTCTCGATCCTGCCAAACACACGAGATCGTACGAACCCTGTGCTCATCCCCTTCATCCCCCCATTCCTCTTTTGTCAAAATACCAAGGATAGCAGTTGCGTGAAACCGGGTCAGTCTCAAGCGACTGTCTCCTTCGTTCGACAAAAAGGATACAAGTTCCCTCACGAAGGGACGAGATGAATTCTTGGGACCTTCTTCCAGTTTATGGATCACAAGGCGGGGGAACAAGATCCCAAGCGCATCCCGAAAGCTCGTACTCATCGGAAGCAAGATCCGCGCAACCTGGAGTGTGCGAAGCAGGCAGCGTGACCGCGCCGCGTCCGAGATTGGACAACTAAAACAACAACTAAACGCCAGAGCAGCGATTCGCGCGGTACGCCGCAAGAGATCATGGGTGAAACACTGCGTTTCCTCCGATTGTTGCAACACCCTGCAAACAATGTCCGCGACGACGCTGCAGAAGACGACAAGGGTCGACTTGTTCGGCAGTCTGATAATATCCGCGTTATCTGGAGGGACCTGCGTTGACTTCAGAACGAATTCGACGCGTCATTTGTGCGGAAATATCCCTACGGGGGTATCTACTTTGTTGTTGGAGGGTGCTCGCCTCAAATGCGGCGCGGAGTAAAGCCAAACGTCCAAAGGAAATTCTTCCTGAGACGTGCTCAACATATCTGCGAGCGTGAGAAGAGAACGACACCTCGAGAACGTACAGTGCTCACCCTGTGTCAAGCCAAGCACGTCCCATAACAGCGAATGCACCACAATTCTCTGCGAGATCTCCCTTCGAAACGGAGAGGCGAGTAGCTGACAGAGGATGTGCACCAGAATGTTGGTCGCCTTGGAGTACAGGGTGGTTGGATCTAGGTCGTCCGCCAAGGTAGCGTTGTCCACGTCGAGCCAGGACTCTGCCGATATGCAAAGTGCAAGCAGTCTCACGAAAAGCTTCTTCACGAGATCCTCTCCGTCGTACCAGATTGGCCGGGACTGGTGCGAAACATGATCCAAGACGTCGAGGGAGAGGTGTGTAAGGGCGATGCGTTCGTTGGTCGTGCTTTGCTTAATGAACGAGTAGTAGGGAAAGTAGCCATAGACTTGATCAGCGAGACCTAGTATCATGGTGACCCAAGAAGGTCTATCGTAGTCGCCATCTCCTGTCGACTTTTTAATCATGGACTTCATGAAATCCAGGAGCTGTTTTGGAGAGACGGCGTCATCTCTGCTTGGAGTCTGGAAAGTTGCTGGAATACCGCTAGACGTTGGGTGGCTCATTCACGGTAGAAGGACAAAACTTGACCAGCACAGAGAAGGACGCGATGCAATTGACGCGTCGTCGCGCGCCACACTACCAATTTACCAAATTGGGTGGACACGAGTCTAACCCTACTTGCGACCAGCGCGCCGCTTCTCCCTCGCCTTCTCCCTCTCTACTGCCTTCTGCTCCACCCTCTCCCCCTCCAACGAGCTAAACGCCTTGTTCATTCGCTCCTTGTGTACCCTATCCTTCTCCATCTGCTTCTTGTACTCGACAGCCGCAATAAACTTGGCGTCCTTGCGCAGCTCCCGAATAGCCCCCTTGCGTTCCTGCTTGAGCTGGTACCGCAGCTTGGCCGCCTCGTTGCGTTCACGATCCGGGTCTTGTCTCCGGATGTACGATGATGAGCTGGTTTCGAATTTGGGGATGTAAGACGGGATGGGGATCGGTTTGTGGGCTTGCAACAGGAGCGGTTTCCGGGACTGCCGGGCAAACCTAAGCAAACGGGTAATCTTATCCTCCAAGGAGGAAACCCGTGACTGAAACATGTAAGACTCTGCGATGCGTGCATGATAATTAGAGGCCATACCTGGACGTCTTCGGATAGCCGTCCGCATTCCAGCCCCGAGAGAATGAGATTGATTGGCTCGTACAGTTCGATAAATCCATCCAGAGATTTGTACATATCGGCGAACCGCTCCAATAGACCGAGCGTCAAGCCAAAAGCATCAATTTTGGTTTGCTCCGTAGGATTTGCCGATATCAAGTAGACCAAATTAGGTTTTTGGAATCGAAGGCCTTTAGCTTTTCTTGCGTCAATTGCCAGTGACTCACACGCTGCGGATCGTAAATCCGGACAGGTGAAAGTGCCAGGTAGCGACTTTGCGTTTGCGAATGTATGGGGCGCAAGGTGTAATGTGGCGTTGACGAGAAAGTTTATGGCTTCTGGAACCAAGCGCTTTGACAGAAGTTCATATTGCAGAAACAGAGAAGACAGGAACAACCCCCTGATGACGTCTGTGAATGACCTGACGCGGCAGAGTCCGAGATATGCCCCCATGAGTAATCGTGCAGGCGAAATGACGGGATGACGCATGTCGCTAGTCGGCCAAACAATTCCAATCACCCTAAGGAAGGCGAGTTCGGAGAGTCCGGGCCATGTCCGAGCTTCAGGCTCCAACGCGCCGGTCGCCAAGGCGCGTTTGACGTTTTTGTGCATAAGAGAAAGCTTCTCCACGAAATACTCTGCTAATTCGATCGGATACGACCGGCAGAGTGCGAACAAGTGAGATACGAGATCCGATAGCAACGTCATTCTTGGTGCTGGCGGCGACGCAATGTGCAGTATATGGTCAATGAGGACCCTCGCCAGGTTCTATAAGCGGACTTGAGACGCGAGACATTGAAACAACAATTGTTATCTTACCTGCAATTTGAGTTTGTTTTCAGGACCAAGGCTGTAATGATACAGTGTCCGGATCCTTTGTACCACTGTCAGCACATCGGAATCTGAGAGACCTTGGACGATTTCGAGGAATTCATCGTGACTCTCAGGCGCAGGGAAAGTATAAGGCAGCTCTTGTCTGGCCCTTAGAGTCTCGGATGATCGTTCCGCAGTTCGCCTTGGCCTCGTTTCAGTGGTATCTTCCTCTTCCGAGTCGGACATTCCATCGTTACTCGAGCAATTATCTTCTCCGAAACCATCGAAGTCATTTTCTTCGCCGTCGTGCTCTCCATCACTGTCCTCGACGCCACTATCTCCCTCATCGCTCTCGGATGCCTCACCATCCGGTTCCATACCAAGGCCAGCGCCAAGTCCACCAAATGATTCGTCCTCCATGAAATCATCGTCCAGGTCATCGCCTCCACGAGGGCGTTTCCTCTTCCGCCCACCAGTGTCTTCGTCGTCGCCCTCGCCTGGATCCTGACCCAACATACGCAATCTCCGTTGTTTCTCTGCCATTTCAAGGGCCTCCTTTTGTTCCAGAGCCAATTCCTCTTCGGTTTTGGTTCTATCTTTTGGCTTTGCACGTTTATCAAAGGCGAGCTCGCGGACTTGTTTGTTGTAGTCCATGGTATCCTCGTCGGCGGCGGATCCTGATGCAGGAAGTTTTGCAGAGGTATCGTTATCCATAGAGTCGGGGGCATAGAGGAGCGACCTGAGTGAAGCGAAATCTTGGTCGAGTTCATGTCGAATGTTTTCCTCTTGTTCTTTCTCCATCTGACGACGTAGCTATGCCAGCGAGGTCTCGTTGGGCAGTTCATTGTATACCAAACGAATAAATACCTTGTGTACTTTGCTCTTGGCGATGACTTCGGCCATGACTTCAGCTTTCGACTTTTTTCGTTCAGGCTACAAAGATTGGTTAGGTGATCTGCAGCAAGTTAACGAGCAACTGTGTTGTACCTCGTCTTCCTTTTCCTCCTCGTCATCGCTAAACCCACCAAAGTGGACCTTTTTGACGGTATCGTGGTCAAGTTGACCTTTTGAGAGGATTAAACATACGCTTCAAATACAGAGTAACACTCACCGTCCTCGTCCTCGTCCTGATCCACGGGCAATAGTATATCATCAAAGTCGTCCATTTTAGACAAACTCTGGCCATAGTGCGTCAGTTCGTCCTCGTTCTTCAGATTGAACGCGGACGCCTTGGACGCGCGCTGCCTCTCCCTCGTGAATCGCTCCAACATACGCTCCTCGAGCGACATGGAAGGATCGCTTTCGCCAAACCGTCGGTCGACAAGACCACCAACATGACCCCGGTCTTCGATCTCCTTCAACAACGACTTTTCTCTCTACGTACATGCATCAGCACACAAATAACGACGACGAGGACGTTTCTACTTGCTGCAACCCAGCCTGCTTGCTCTGCGCTGGTCGTCCCGTCGTCCCCTTGATCTTCCGACCACCAACATCGTGTTTGAGCCGGGTGACCTTGACGTCAAATGGGTTGAGTTTCTGTTGAATCTCGCGCAGTTTGGCTGCTTTCTTAACTTTGGCGTGTTCGGTCAGAGGGGTAGACTTTTTTTTCTTGTCATTGGGTCTGTTCACGCCTGCTTGAGAGAGCGCAGATTTGAGTTGGGATAGCTGAGATCCCTTGGTCATCGTAGTCGATTTGCAAGTCACACATAAGTTGTCACGCATCTGTTACTCTTGCTACGACATCACCCTAGTCGACATCACCCATTTCCGCGCTGCACGGAAAACGGGGACAGCAAATGTTCGGTGTTTACCGTCGTCGTGATCACCGCCTTCCATCTCCTTCTCGAGTCCCATTCAGCAGGTGGATCCCCTCGTCGTACCATCGCCATACGGAGGACACCCTCACCACTTCGCTGTCCCCGGTGCCCCCGTAGGTTCTGTCTCCTCGCTGATTTCTCCTGACATCTTTTTTTTTCCATCACAAACACTCCTGCCAGCACAAACCCTTCGGGGTATTCCGTATATCTACGGGATCGTACACACGAAAATGACAGACACGATTGTCTCGGCATACTACTTGTATCACCGGTCGCCCTGTCGTGGCATGTGGGTCTCTCCTCGTTGGCAGTCACACATGTGCTTTGGTGCGCTTTTCGCTGGACGCTCCACGTTTCTTGCTGCCCTGCTCCAGGTCACCCGTTCAATCCCGTTCGTGCATATTCGAACATAGACCATCTTTTTTGATCATCATCAGATCATGTCATGTTCGGTTAGACCTGTCAAGCCATAGAGCACCTCCGAACGTCTCCCCGAACACGAGGTGTGGCTTCGCTACCGCACAATAAAGGGAGTGGGAAAGACGGAAGAACGAACCCATTCCGAAGTGTCGACGTCCGCCAAACAAACCAAACGAATGACATGGCCAGCTGGCCATGTCGTTATCCACTCGCTCGCGGAAACTATCCTTGGGTTGTAAGTACGTATAGTCGCACGTCTTACCCGACAAAGGAGCGCATATCACCATCGGTATCTTCCTTCCATAAGTACGCTGACGCGCGTGTGTTATCGCATACAAACGTCCATTAGACTCGCGTTCACATGACATGACAAGCTGTTCCACTCGCCACGTCGTAGATTGTGTCCAGAGTTGCCATACCCATGGACCCTTGGCCATGGTACACTTCGGTTACGTCTCGGTCGATTTTCCCCGGGTCACCGGATAGCAGCGACCCCGGTGAATACATCCCCATTCGACCCTCTTGCTAGTCGCGGCTGCCACAGCATGAATGGAAAAAAGATTCTAGAGGGGACTGGAGGCGCCCACGTTGGCATAGCTTTTTTATAATTGAATCTGGTGTGCCAGCAAGACTGAGCCCGCTAGGACCAAACAAAGTTATGCGCATGCTTCTGGCGCGCCTCGTGTTCGAATATTCAAACTCATATTCAAAGCCCTCCTTCTTTCACAAGCCAAACCTTAAACTTGCCAGGGAAAATGCACAGGACCTTCAGGGCCAAGAAATGCGCCAATGACGCCCTTGGAGACAAATACGTGCGGAATGTCGAAATTCGCTAAGCCAGTGGTTCCTGGGTGGCGAAGGCATTGCATTCAGCCAATTCATCTACGCCACTCAGCGCTCAGCTATGCCATTGGACAACACCTTTCCACACAGAGTATAGTGCAGATGCCAAAATTCTAATTCAAGGTATACTAAAATGCACTAACAATCCGAATAGTACTGGTACAGTCCCATCATTCTCTGCTCGCCGTTGGTTTCGTACATCATCGGTAAGGGGGGGTATCTATCATCGCAACAACGATCCACCAAGCATGGGGGATGGGGAGCGGGGGTATGTGAGATATGATATGCTTGCCATAATGGGTGCGATGTAGAGGATACAACTCGGGTGGAATGGGCCCTCGGGTGATAAATATCATGACTTTTTTTGACCGCGTGCCACATTGTATCGTCGTCGTTTTGAACCATAGAGAATAAATAAGCCTTGAAATCGCGTACAAGACCGAAAAAGCGCCGAGTGGAGTTAACGTGGAGATTAAGGTTGAACGCGAAGAAGGACAATAAATAAAATGGGAGCGCCGACCTATGCGGATGGGAGGTCGACGATGAGGGAAGGAGTGGACAGCAAGAGGGGCGATGCGTGAGGGAGGGGAGACGCTTGTAATGGAGCATCTGGCGTGAGACTTTGCAATGGGGCAAGTGACTGTGACGGCATGGGTGGCGACGCAAACTGAACACAATTGCGTTGCACAGGTAGTGAGCCACGGCGGAAGTTATCCGACTGACCCTGGTACATCGCTGGCTGCGGATAATAATTAGGTGTAGTCGCCGCTTTCCGCGGTGCGGGTTGTGACTGTTGGAGGGAAGCAATGTCCGTAAGGGGTGCGTTAGGGAGGCGGATAGGCGCCTGCACACCCGAGTCGACTGGCGGACTTTGAGAGCTGCGAGGGATGGGGAACGTCGAGACTGCGGGAGACGAAAAGACAGAGGACGAAGCAGAACCAGGCGTATGGGGCTGAGAGGAACAGATGGAGACTGGACAACCTTTGAGTGTGCGCCAAAACAAGGGATGGATAACACGTACCACCGTCGTCCCAGTCGCTGGCGCCGCTAGAGGCGGAGCTAGAGACGGAGTTGCGGCGGATGAGACCCGATTCGCTGGGCTCGTTCTTGATAGAGAGCGAACCAACGACGGGCGCTGCCTTCGTCTTTTTGTCGGAGTGGCTGTTGCCAGTGGCCTTGCGAGTTTTGCCACCTGCGCGGAGCTCGTCGAAGCGGAGGGGACGGGGACGGAGATGGGTGCGCTCGTAAAGGCCGCACTTGTTGCAGACGATTTTTCCGGGATTGAGAGTGGAGCGACGCCAGGAGGGAGGCTCGGTTGTATGGCAGTTGAAGCAGCGGCGGCGAAGGTACTGGGTCTCCTTGCTGGCAGCATCGTCTGTAAGCTGTACGGGGACAGCAGCACCAGCGGGCGAAGGCAGGAAAGAGGGGTGGTGGTGGTGGTGAGTGTGGAGGGGGTGAGCGGGGAAGCCGAGCTGGGAGGGGACGATGAGGGGCGTGTCCTCGAGCTTGATCGCCTGGGGGTCCGGGCGGTCGGGAAATGGGTCGGAATATATGGGGTACTGCTCAAAGTAGTGTGACTGGGGGAGGTCGTGGCGGACGTAGGGAAAGGTAGCGCGACGAGGCACGGTGTGCTGCTGTTGCTGCTGGTTGTGCCATTCAGTGTAGTGGGCAGAGTCGTCGATGTAGATGTCCTGGGGGTAGTTGTCGTGTGTGTCCTGGTCGTAGAGCTCCTGGAGGAGGGAGTTTGGATGGTTTGTGTAGGGGAACCAGACGGGGTCGTTGTGGATCATTAGGTCGGATTCCTGGAAGATGTGGGGGACAGATCCGATCGGGATGTTGTGCTTTGGGTTGAGGTGGAGGAGGTCAGGCTGGTTTGGGGATGGTGTGCGGGGTGTAGAGGAAGCGTCAGAGAAGGACGGCGGGGAGGGATAAGTATCGAATTGCATCGTATGGGCAGAGCGACGCAGCAACTGGCTTGCCGTACGACAACTCGAGAGTGGTTATAAGAACAACGCTGTCCATTCCCATACTGGGAATTTCCTTTTCCGCTCGGAGCACATCTCCTTCCCAGATTTCGGCTACTCTTTCTTTCTACCCGTACCGCTGTTTCGGTGTCGGAACATCCCGCCTAAACAATCTCAGATCCAACAAACACAAACAAATACACGCACAAACACGCGGTGACATAACAGCGTGTCCGCGTTACGTCAACAGCACTCACGCACAGGCGCAGTTCCTTCCTCTCTCCGCCGTCCAGTCCGGCCCCGTCCCGTAACTGCGCTCTCGTCTCCCCTTTGCGGTCCGACTCGTCCATGTCCCTATGTATTCCTATGTTCCCAGTCTTGATTGAACAGCCCCTTCGGAATCGTAACTCCCGCCATGCTGTACATGTACTTTCCCCTTCGCACGTACTCTATATATGGAATCAGCTCTCTAGTCCTTTTGGTCAGC
This sequence comes from Xanthoconium purpureum, assembly GCA_038090075.1. Lineage (NCBI taxonomy): Eukaryota > Fungi > Basidiomycota > Agaricomycetes > Boletales > Boletaceae > Xanthoconium > Xanthoconium purpureum. The sequence continues at coordinate 14,709 of JBBPMA010000175.1, read as the reverse complement.
CCCATCCAGTCGTTCAAGCCCCCCCTACTGTGTGCATCAAATCCCTCCCAATGTTTGATGGATCGGCGACACATTCCACAGGGAGTTATATCGTCCCTGTTACAGATCCAATTCCCCGTTCACCTGCGACCGCTTTCCTACCTCCTTCCAATGGCATTCCGAGGATACACTGCCAATGATCGCGACCAACGCGGCCACACGCGATGAAACTCTTCACACACCCAACCCACATCTCCCCACTGCTTTCGGCAACTTGCTCCCATCCCGCGCCTCAACAAAGTTCAGCGCAAATTATACAATCACAACAGCCAGCCATCGTCGCAGACATCCTTTGGTGGCCCTCTTCTTCCATCCCCGCCACAGATATCCTCCATATGGTCTTCCTGATGCCTACTTCCCCTCTTCAACCGCCTCCTTCCTGATCCTGTGATGCTGTAGCGATAATATGAATATTGTGCCTAATATTATGCCTTGTTATCGCGCACAAAGATTCCTGTGTCTCGTCGCGTACGGCAAGCCCGCACTCTCTTTGTACACATTTCAAATCCTTGGGGTATGCATGGGGTTGGTTCTCGGCCCATCTTCCCATCTCCGCACGCAGTTCCTTCATATAATGAAAAATGACGAGATGCGGCCTGTCAAAAATCCTCCTGGATTGTCCTTCGATGCTTCTCTCCTAGGTCCTTGACCTTGTGGCGGATCCTGTACCACAGCCGGATCCAACGCCGTGCATCCTCGACAAAGTGATTCGCACGTGTCACCCCGTATCGACCGATGGGATCCTGTGGGCTTCCTTTTCCTCGGGCATGCGCGGTCGAGAATAGAACTGATGAGGATCTCATCGTTAACTTCATAATTCCCTCGCGACACGGCCCCGCCAAGACCTCGTCGCAAGCATACCTGATCATCACCATGATCGAGTCACACAGTGGGATGGCTGACCAGCAACGATGGGGATGCGTACAATGTCCATGATCGCCGTGGTCAACAGGGAAAACTAAAAGACGCACCGCATCTCCGTGCTTCCCTGTCACGGCCTTGAAAGAATTACAATGCAACGCTGATCATCGGTCGCTCGGCGCTCGCGTCGACACCACCGACGGCGGTACGGACAGAGTGTAATTTAGTCGGACAGAACACCTCGCCGAGGACCGTCTTCGTTCACCCTGTATGCATAAAAGGTCATATTACTACGAAATGAATTGCACATGGTCCAGTAACATGTGGACGGGAGCGAGTGACGTCTGTGGTCCATCGTACCTCAGAGACAGTGACTGGCAGTGTATTTGAAAACGGGCTTTCCCTGTGGTGGTGTTATCTTGCCGCCTCAGAAAACAAGATTAGGTGTTCTCCACACCACGTTCCCTCCCTCGAAGGTTATTTCAACATGGGCCGCTGTTGCGCACGGCAAGTCCCGTCGTCCGTAAGGCTGTTCCGCGCAGGAAGGCCGGAGCACGACAGCGAGTCAGAGGACGAGCGCATTTGGAAGGTCGACGCATTGAAATAGGAGTCTCGTGCTCAAAATGAACCGTGCTCGTTCCCCTGGACATCCCATTTTGAGCCTGAACGCATGCCAAGCCCCATCGCCATCGGGGCTTCCGATTCCGCTATCCCAACGTACGCGCGTTCATGCTTCGACCACTTCGATTGGCCCTCGAGAAAAAGCACCTAGACGTCAACGGAAGCTCGGCTTCCGTGGTGCACAAGACGGCGCTGAACGCTTTCATTCACGCAAATACTATTCATGGCACCTCTGCGGTCCGATACCGCTGCACAACTCAGAAACCCCGCTGCCACTTGCGACACACGGCGACACGTGCGTCAAGCGGCGCAGCCCCTCCACCGCACACGGCGGCCAAAGTCTGCCGGGGGCGTCCATTCAGTCGAACGTGCCGGCTCAGTCGGAATCGCGGTTTTGACAATGTTCGACAGAGTCTCCTCAGTTGCGGTTCCGATGGAGTCAGTAGAAACAGGAGTCTCTGGAAGGCAGGCAAAGGTCAGCTGGTCAGTATGTACTTCCTCGCCCCAACATCGATGCGATAAACGGACTTTATTCAATTCACCGAACCTGTGTGGTTATGACGAATTCTTCGCATCGTGTCCACAGCAAACTACCTCAGCGAGCGTTCGCCTAGGCTACTTTCAGGTTGCCCATGGTCCATTATGAGGTCACCTGGTCGTCCTATCTCTTCGATTGGGATCTCGATCGCTCGCCGGGCGCGGTACAGGTCAGTCCACAACCACGTTAGACCGTTGTTATTTTTTCTGCCTCTGGCAGCCCCTTCATTTCGCGCTAGTACTGACGTATTTGATTCGAAGACGTTTCATGTTGACGCTCCCCACATGCGTTTCCGACGCACCCCTTTGCCCGCCAGACTCCCGCCCTTCACACGTCCACCCTGGCACCATGACGGGGCACGCATACGCGTACGCATTGCGCATTTGAAGACTTGCTCACTTTTTCCAATCCCCTCGGCCCCTTTTTGTTCGTTTTGGCAGAAAGCGCGCATGGCGCCCCTTCACCCCCGCCCTGCGATAACACCGTGAGACGGGCACGTCCACATGATCTCACATGCGCCTTTCCGAGTTCCGTGTCCGCCGTCCGGTACTATCGTTTCTATTCAAATTGGTAAAAATGGTCACCTGGTGTGAGCGTGACTGTGGCAGACGCTCGCTTTGCCGTCATCCCTCATAGCGAGGCCGTTCCCTCGTCGCTGCATTTTACCGTATTCGACTCGCCTCTCCTGCCACGCTGACCTCAGCCGTTTACGTTTACCGCAAAGTCGTGTCCACGTATGGAACCAGGGTCGTCGAGGGGTGGCCACAAACTCGGTCAAATGACGATCGGACACACGTTCTGCCCATATGATGCTGTGAACCTGGGCGTGGAGTGGCTCGCATCCCTGACGATTATAAACGGGTCCATATTCGTGTTTATATCCTTCTCACCTGTCGTCAGGCGCCGCCGTGTATAGCCCGCATGGAAAACTCTCACCGGAAGCTTAAAAATAATTCACGCTATTGTACTTGCTTTGCAAGCATACTTTTGTGCATGCCACGCGTCTTCTCCCCCTTGTTCGGAGAATAGTAGCAGGATAGACGCAGAACAGAGTAAAACCGAAGTGCACGGTCAATTCACGGCATCCGATGACTCGAAAGTTCGATACGACACGCTATACATAATCGGCGTTTGGGCCAGTCATGGCGAGGGCGACGATTATGGCAATACGCAATTAAGGCGGCATTGCTTTCCTTCCCTCGAGAGAGACAGAGGGCGCGGGCGCGGTGCGGGCCTCGAGAGGCGTTACCGCGGACCTGACTAAGAAGCGAGGAACACCTTCCAATTGCGAACGACGTGCGCACCACGATACCAAATAAAGGCGTACGACGCCGTCCCTGAACCCCTGTTTCAGAACGCGCCATTCAATTGGGCAAGGCCCCCCCGCCTGCAATCGCGGGAAACGTCTCCCAAGTCACGTTTCACAAAGCCACCGACGAGACCGTGACGTGTTCTTATGTATTCGCTCCACCATGGACTTTGTCATTCGACAACCTTGGCTCCGTTCTCCACAGACATCGGCGGCAGCGCGGCGGGACCTTTTTCTTTATGTCCAAATGCACTCGCAGCAGGGACGGAGCCAGGTGGAGAGGGGGGCCATACGAAATTGTTGTTTAACGTCCCGAATAACCAATCCGTTTACGATCTCATGCGCTCACCGGAACTTATCTTGGTTAGAGGACGCGCTCTCGGTTTCTCTAAAGACATTGATTTGCATTGCCCCCGCCGCGCTCTAACTTGCTCGCCCCGAAAAGGTAATTCCGCCATACTCTCCTGAACCGTTGTTGTGGACACTTAGGTCTTCCATTGAATTCGGCGTCGAACAAAAAGAATACGATGCCTAGTTAGGCTGCCGGAGAACGGAGATGTGAACGCCGCGGCCGTGCCTTCGCACAGGCATGGAAGGCTCCAAGGTGCATTCTTCGACACCGTTTTTGTACTAGGGCCTGGCCACGAGGTCATGCCATAGCGTCACCTGGACGTTAGATAGAGCCCACATGATACGATTGTTAGGTTAGTCAGTACAACATGTATGCAATCGATCAGAGGAACACTAATAGGGGTTAAGTCACCTTTTGACCGCGTGATGAGGTTTGAGCTACATGGAGGCGATCAAAAGCTGTGCCACTGGGATATGACGTGTAGGTTACGGTCGGGAGGAGCTACACCGAGCAGGCATATGGAGCATCCATATCCCAGGAATGAATCGCGAATGGACCGACGGGGATATCTGACATCGTTTCGAGGACACGGGGGTGAGCTTGTTTTGCTTTCCAAGGTGACAGATGCCACCGATCGCGTCGCCTTCCGAACGACGTCACGTCAAGGTAAAGAATATGTCCACAAACCAGTCTTGCATGGTTGTGGAACAGGGCGCACGATACGGATAAAGAAAAGGGACAGTGTCAAGCAAAGCACGTGACCCTACTTTTTCCGTCCTTTGCGGGCAGCACTGGTAGTGGCAGGTGCGCCCATACCGCGCTTGGTACAATCTGCACAGAACCAGCGTTCCGGAAGCGGTTGTTTTAGGTTCACACATGGAAGGTGGAACTATGCACAGACATGGTTAATATTTGTGGCGCATAAAGGAATAATGAGCGGCCCATAGTCGGCGCAATTACTCACCCATTGGTAAGGACAGTCGGGGTTATCGCAAGCGATCATCTCGCCGTAACTGAGTTTCTGGCAGAAACAGTATAGTTCCTTGTCATCCCCGTCATCGCCTTCTTCTCCCTCTCCCTCGTCGCCTTCGCCTTCTTCGACCGTCTGGGTTTCTTCACCAAAGTCGAAGTCCATGTCATCCACTTCGGACGAAACTCCGCGCTTCTTGCGTCGACCGCGACCAGAAGTTGGAACGTACGCTGATGGGGCGGGAGACGGCAGCTTAATAGACCCTTGCGTTGCGGTGACCTTCCGTTCTGCAACCAGATGTCAGGATGCGTCACGGAGAACGTGGAAGCTACATACTCTTATGTGCACTCTCTTCTGTGCCGCTCGAACGAGCGGCAGCGGCAGTACCTCCGGGAGTTGATGCGGAAACTGTCGCGCCAGAAAAGGCATTTCGAAGACTCTCATTGATGTGCGCAGCAGGATTTCGTCCGCCGAGAACATAGCCTGACCCCGCCGAAGCCCCGCTCGTGCCAGCTGACATAAGGGGTGCAGTGCCCGCGACCACAGCAGCAGGGTCTGGCTCTCCTTGCAATACCAACACACGGCCGAGATCATAGTCCAGTCGCGAGCGTTTCCTCGACAATAGTTCAACGATCCGCTCGGCCAGCGCAATCTTTTCATCAGCAATTATGGATAGCGTCTTTTGTGCCTGCTTTATCTTCTCCGTTGGTGGTGGCGACGAGACTTTGTCTTTCGCCACCGTCTCGAAATCAGTGCGGAGCGCATGACGGATGAATTTGTGACTATCTTTTGCAATTTCTTGTTGTAGCTCTGGAGCGGTATCAGATGGGAAAATAGTGCAAAGAACGGCAAGCGTGCCTTGCGATTGGTTCTCCTTTGTGCGAAGTTCTTGCAAGAGGAACTGAACTTCGCTTGGTATATTTTCGAGGGCTGCGGATAGTGAGTATCGTCGCATGTACAGGTCGAGAAAACCGTACTAGCGATGAACTCTGATGCGATTGCAGCGGCTTCCTCTAAATTTTGAACTGAAGGCGTACTCATGGTTGCCGTCTAGGACAGTGACTCAGCACGTGTCGGCACTTGAAATAATTTGAATCTCCGCGATTATGACTCAGCCCTTTTCTCCTAGAGATAATTTGAGCGTCTCCCTCGCTTCTCTTCTGAGGCGCTGCTCTGTCGAGTCTTCCCAGCATCATCATGCCAGTGCATGGTTGGCAAGCAGACCATGGTCTCCGTTCACCGTTTGAACCATGTCGCTGCCCACCACATCGGTAGCATTTCGAATCCCCGTCGTATCTCCCCTAGTTTTGACGCCGACGCCACAAGGCACATGGGCCACAAGATTGCCACTGCTCAAGTTTCGACCCCTCCTCACCGGAGTGGCGCTTGCGAGGAGCCGTCATTCTGTGACTGTCTGGATCCGGTCAGCCGTGGAAAACGAGTCGTTAGCAATAATTCGTTAGCCGGAGCTGCAAGGGACAGATATGTACCATCTTTCAAGTTCAGTCATGTTGTTCTCTTTCTTTTCTTATCCTGCATTATGGTTTCGGGCGTCCGCGGGGCTGCATCTCATCATCATCTCGCCATCTTTGCAAATGCAAAGATGCTCTCGATCGAGGCACTGCAATGACACCGCCTTCTCCGAGATTGTCCCATCAACCCGACCATATGTGCACCAGTTTTCACCACGCAAGTCCCCTGTAGCGACTACTCGCATCAATCAATCTTTGCTAGGTTACTACACGAGAAGTCTCCTCGCTGAGCTTCGGCGGAAGTTTTAACACTTCCAGCTCAGCGACAGTCATTTATAAACTTCCAGACATAGCCCCGTTTGCTTCCGCCGTTCTCCACTCACACGATGCTCGCCATATGTTTGCCCGCGAATCGTGGTGTGTGTCATATGTACTCTCATATCGCACGGAAGTCTATGACATCCTTAGCAGTGAGGTTGGCAACAGACACAAAAGCGTCCGTACCACCGGTCGGACAGGAATTGCTCACTGCATAGCAGGATGATGGGTATCTTGGATAGTCGAGGCTGTACGTCGTTCTCAGCGCCTACCCCCATGACTAGGTACCATGTGGATGGAGGACCTCGCAGATATCGTTAGTTTGCGCCTCCTACAATTGGGTGACAACTGCTCCCAATGCGGTTGGTCAACGTCCATGAAGGTTCTGTACCTGCGTGACCACGAGGGTGTCATGAAAAAGCCATCATAGAACCGTGCTCAGACGCCAGCACTGGTACTAAGATTCTTGGCAGCTTCTTCCCCCCTCAAAGTTCGGAGCAGTGTCCTTGGGTTCCTTGCTCCACTCATCTGTATCCAATGTGAGAGCATGCTTCTGGGTGCTCCGCCCGCAGCCACATCTAACGTCTGACCTGACAATCATCCTAAGAGTCCGCGTCTCTTCTTCGCCGCAAAGGCCCCGCTGCTATCCTCAAAGGATCCGAGAGATTTCAAGTTGCTACAAACAAATCGTCGAGGTGCTGCACTCTGATTGGACACCACTCTGCTCCTCATAGCATGCGTGCCTTGTGACCCAGAGCGGTTCCAGAGTGAACCATATCGGTGTGGCGGAGACTTGGCGGGAGTGAAACCTTGTTCGGGACTTGACAAGTTACCGAACGGAACAAAGGCAGGGACACGTAGGTCTCTGACCGTGCGTTCCCCCGAGAGGCGGTACATACATACTTGTACCCGTATCGCATCTTCATTTGATGGGCTGGGCATGAAGAGGAAATGAATTTGACTACACTCCTACTTGGTCTTTGGGGCACCAAAATGAAGCTAGGCAGGACCCGCGAATTCTCCAAGATGGGCTGGAGCTCCGCGTTTCTTCCCATCTATACGAGGAACATATGTTTATCCCATGACGACAGTATCTTTTACCTCTCTTTTTTCCTTGACTTTCCTAATTGAATGCTCCCGCGGGCAGGTGTTTGAATGAGAGAAGAAAAGATATGTATCCAGTGTTACGGAAGCTTTGAAGCGTTTATCAGATCCGACGTGGGTAGATTTGGGGGAGGTCAGCTGAGCGCCACAAATCGGTCAGATGGGCGGATTCATGTACAGGTGCCGGCCAACCTGTGCTTGGACGATCGAAAGACGCGCGCTGCCGCCTCCATGGCCATGGAAGGCCATCGATCGATACATCTTGTTCAATGTATTCCATCTTTTCCCATTCGTTCAACGATGTGGCCCATCACATGCCAGAAGTCGCACTGCCCGACCATACTATGCATCTATGCCAGCAATTATCATCACTGATCAGGGTCCCGGTTGTCGATGGTAGTCAGCGGAGTACTTTGCGTGAGTACCTGTTGTGTTTCCACCACACGGCGAACACTGATGGCCCGGGTTGAGTCTGCATATCGTCTCCCCAAAAAAACACATGCAAGTCGTGAAAACCACATGGAGGAACGATAGTGCACAGGGTGGATGTAAAACGTGTAAGCGGTGCAGCCATATGGCGCGGGTCACATGCGCGTCTACAAGCCTGAAAATCATAGCAGCTGCCACAGCGCAGGTAACCAAATGTCAATCGTTGTTGGTTAACCACGAAGTCGAAAACTATTCCAATAGAACGCGAGTTCGCTCACTGCACGTACCTGAAATTTACGTTCTGCCAGGACAACGCGGCCCTCTGGAGCCGAAGTGTATCAATGCTTGAAGAGTGGCTAAATGGAAGAACATATCAGGAGCCGACTTACGAGCCTGAGATATGACGACAGGAAGCATGTCATTCATCTCATAGGCTGGCGGTATGCTGTTGCACAAGAACTTAAACTTGCGCGCTGGGTTGAGGCGACATACCCCCGAAGAAGAAAATTAAACGGCCGAAGCTCTTGATAAGAATGGATTCAGGGCTTGAGAAGCACGCCGTGGGGAAAAGGGCGCGACATGAGCGGACTTGGCCCTGGCGAACGGGATGTCATTCGGAACATGTACGCGTCCAGGGGTGGTCGTAATCTGTGTATCGTGTTTAGAGAAGCCAACATGAGGAACTCAACCTTGTTCAGCAGTCGGGATCCGGGGGCAAGCTAGAGCCGGCGAGGCTCGCGTGAACGACTCGGATGAGAACTGTATCACAAGCCATATCCTGCCAGGTTTCTCAGCCCCAGACACATGTGCTGGACATAAGTGGGGTGTAAGCAAAAGAAGGTTAATATGATCACATTTGGCATGAAACCCGGTCCGTGGCAACCATGCGCGCAGTACTTATCGCAGTAATTTTGGCGTGTTACCTGGTGCGGAAGCGATGAGCGAATGTCGGTGAAGACTCTCCTTGTTGAAGAGTGGTTTCTCGGTTTGTGCTCTGTCAATAGGAGAATTATTCCTATGAGAATCGATAACATACTGTGCGCTCACTTCTCAGAACAACCCTCCAGGGTTCCGTATAACCTGTTCCATTGGGTAAATTGAGTCCTTCAACTTGTCAACTGCCTACACATCAAGCAGGGAGGGACCGTGGGAGGATGGGTACATACAGCCACACAGCATCAAGCATGCAAACCTCGTGCAGGTCCCGCAAAAGCAGGAGAAGTTCAAAGGTTTGACTGTGCCAACGATCACTCAAGTTGTACCACACTTGTCTGGTGCATTTAAACTCTTCTCAGCGGTTTGTGCCTCTTGCAGCACTAAGGTATCGTGGCCAAACACCATGTCGTTCGAGCATGCTTCAGTCACGAAGGGTACGCTCTCTGCCTCTGCTTAGCAGCTTTCTGTTCACTAAGAGGGCGTGTGGTTCAGGACTTATGATGGGATATGCCTTGACATCTATCATATGTGGGGTATTCGATGTCAAGCATTACCTTCACCTACAGGTTTCGTGTTTTCTATACTAAACAGATTCTCTCTGACAGCATCATCTCCTCAGCTCGTTCCACATATTTCGCGCCATCACCAGGTAATGATGTGTTCCATTCAAAAATCCGAAGGGCAGCTCAGCCTAAGGCAGTAACATCCCCTTGCACAGTACTGGCGCCTGGCTACCCACCATGTTGCTTTTTCGAATTCAAGCGACTTACTGCTCGCTGAACTCCTCCTGTATGGTGTCGGCATAAATATAGAGCGTCAATTTGGAAGTGTCAAGTTTGCAGTGCGTTCAGTGTCGAAACGAAATCATTTGTGATTGACCAATGCTCTCGTTCACCAGTCCTTTGCCATCGTTTCCACGTTGATGTCAACCATACTCGAATTCTTGTCGCTTATTCTACTTCAACGCGTCGGGATCAACCATATACCCTCTGGGTCAACGGCACTATTGTTCAGTATTCTCTATCAATGGTATAGATTGGTTCCTCCCGCGTACCACCTTCGGATCTTCGGTGTTCCGTTGAGTAACAAATCATTTACGTATATACTAGCCTCGCAAGTAAGTTTTCGTCCGCCACACCGTTCCGCTACTGACTGCGAAAGCTTAGCTTGCATTAGGGCATGTCCCTGGTTCGCTGACTTCTGCATGTGTGGGGCTCCTTGTGGGCTTCATATATCGCTCGGAGTTGATCAATATTAAGACATGGCGTGTTTCCCCGGCCGTCATCCGGTTCTCGACACGCTTCTTGCTGCCCTTGATTGGATCCACACGCCCACCACGTCTCCTCAACCGTGCGCGTCCCGAACGACGCGATGAATCGGTTAATGAGGAAGTAATCACTACTGCTCGAACATCTGCGTCGACGACTCAGACGGACGCTACTCCACCTCAGGGCCAGGGAGAGGCAGGCAATGTCGTACGTGAGTGGGTGAACGAGTTGAGGGGCCGGACAGAAGACCCCGCAAGAATACGGACGCCTAGTGAAGCCGAGATCTCCCAAGTCGCTGCGATGTTCCCTGATATATCAAGGGAGTTGATAACCAGGGCGCTTCAACGAACGTATGTACAAAATTAATCTCACGGAGACTCCTTCACTGATGTCCCATTATTAGACCAAATATCGAGGTCGCCGTTGAGATCCTTTTGCATGTCAGATGACAAAGTGGACACCCTCTTAAATTCGGATCACTCCACCCATATCAATTGTCCTTCGTGCCTCCACTACGATACATTACTAGACACCTCGGAGATAGGGAATCTGTCAAGTTGCTAACTCTGGATCTTCTCCGTCGAAGGCTTCACCCTCGTCTTCGGTCACGAATGCCGTCATAGGGACGGAGTACAATCGTATTACGGACTACAGATTGCATGTCAGCGCTATAGATAACACGGAATAATTCTACATTACCCTGTTGGGATCCTTGACGAGTACATACTTGCCTTCGGGCATTTTCAGGCAAAGGTCCGTGATAGTTCTGACGATCCCCCAGCCATTGGAAACGGATACGTTGAGCTGGCTGGCAAAATCTGTGGGGCGCATCGAAGCAGTGCTCAGGATGACATGTCGAGTATTGTCCTTAGGATTAACGCGCGAAATATATCTGCAACCAGACGATCCCGCAGTCAGTTTGAGCGTTGTTCAATCGATCGGCAGGCTACGCACCCTATTTTCATGAGATCAGCACCCGCCAATACGCTTTGGACTGTCCACTTTGCTAGCTTGCAACTGTTGTTTTTCATCTCCGTTGCAACGACAGCACCGCGTTGAGAGTCCAATTTCAAGCGCCAATCCTGGGCTCCACCTGCGCCCTGAGCACGGGGGTCAAACTCGTTCAAGGCTCGGACGGTCACTAGACCATGGCCGTCGGCTGGGCTCCCAGCGACAGGAACAAACGCATCGACTTCTGTGCGAATACAGATTTTGAGGTCTTCGTCTTCAGTCACGCCGAGATCGAAAACCCGGTATCGATAACCACAAGATGCCAGAGGTTCCGTTTCATCCGGGCCATAGAACGGGTTGGGGTGGGCAAAGTCTGCCGTCGCGGTTTCCTGTACAGACTGGAACCCAAAGTTTTGGTTGATGTAGGTCGCCTCCAACGAGAGCGAGGTAGCCGAGTTGATCGACGGGGGTTCGAGGGCCGCCGTTTTGTCAGTTGGGTTGTTGGGGTTGGGAGGTGTAGGATCCTGAGGAGGATCGGAGGCATTTTCGTTGACGGTGACCGTATCGAACGGGCCGCCATCGCGTTTGTCGAAGAACAGGTTGTTGCCCTCGCGGAGAATGACAATGTCCCAAGGATACACCGATCGAGGAGCACACATCAGTACAGAAAGGATGACATCGGTGGCATAGACCGTTGCTGTATTTTTGGCCACAAGCTACACGATCGAGTTGAATTTTCGATGAGAAATATTTAAGGTATACACACCTGTTGGATGACTGGGTCATCAGATGTAGTGGTATTATATTTTATGCGATCCACAAGTTGAAGCGGTCGCTCTGTTTTGGTAGTGATGCGGTCGTAAGATTTATCATACGCAAATACCCGTCCGTATGTGTCGCTTTCGAACGAGACGACTCAATAACTGTCAAGGGGATGTATGGTAGCTTACTGACATGTCTTCCACATCATCCACATCTAATTTGAGCTTGGCCAAACGGTGGAACTCGATCTCTTCCAACATCGTCCACTGAGGGGAAATGGCAACAGAAGATTCCCGAGTACGATTTGTCTGCAGAGGATCAACGATACTGGACGCAATGAACCACACGAACGAACTTACTTTCTCCCAATCTCTCCAGCCCCTCCGACCACCACGTTGGGCTTGTCCCCGTGCGTTCGCAAAGCCACGAGCACCTCTCTGAGCGCCTCTTGCAGCGAAAGAGTTGGCGCTGCCGCGTGCAGATCCTCTTCCCCTAGTAAACCCGCCACGACGGGGAGGGGCAGTCTTGTTATCGACCAAGGAAAAGCTAGATTCATCCTCGACGTGGAAGTACGCAAACGCACTCGCGGTGCCACTGCCAAAGGCCTGAGCACCTTCTCTCTTCGATCTCCCCGCCACACCACGCGTGTCGCGGGTGTTGGGAAGGCCAACAGCAGCCTGACGACCTTCGCTTGTAGTGTCGTTCCAGTCTGCAAACCGACCGAGCTTGTCCGATTTCGAGTACGGTGCATACGGGATGTCCTTGAACTTGAACTGTTCGGGAATGTTTGATGGAGATGGACCCCATCCTCCATCTGGGTTATCGTGAATGGGTGGAAGAGAGAACGAAGCCATCTTGGTTTCGCTGATGGTAGATATCAAGAAATTTTGACTGAACCAACGGCGTGAGAAACGGCACTCGGACTGGGACAAACATGAAGTAGGTTCGTCGACCAACAACTCTCACTGACACTAATGACTGCACCTTAGTGTTGTACGAGAAATTAACAAGATTAATGAGCGCGAGCTGGAACTAGGTGCCACTGCTTCGTGGCACGATGAATACAAGGGTGAGGCTGCAACAATGTTCTGCCGCGATGGTTCTCAACATCTTCCATAGACTCTGCCTACATCTTCATCGGTGGTCTTCACCTTGACCTTACGGAGGGCGATGTTATCGCAATCTTCTCCCAGTAAGTGAAAGGTTACTCTTATTCTGTTATCGTTACACAGGGTTTCGCCTTTGTAAGGTACGGGGAGGTTATGGACGTGAATTTACCTCGGGACAAAACAACTGGAAAAACGAGAGGTTTTGGCTTCCTCATGTACGAAGACCAGAGGTCCACGATCCTGGCAGTTGACAATCTCAATGGCGCCAAGGTACTCGACAGAACTCTCCGTGTTGACCATGTCAAGAACTACAAGCAACCCAAAATGAAGGGGGAAGATGGTGAATGGGTAGAGCCGGAGGAACAAAGCCTCAATGCAAAGCCCGAAATAATCATTGGTACGTCACCATCTTCCAGCTGATAACACTCTGCTAACGGGAATTTTGTTCAGGGGAGGCCCCCCCTTCGGATTCAGATGCGTCATCTACGTTCTCCATCGATCCCGAAGACCCCATGAGAGATTACCTATTGGCTCAACGCAAGGAAATGAAGGCACTCAAAAAGTCAAAGAAATCCAAAAAGGACAAACGCAAAGACGAAACACCTGAAGAACGTCTCGCGAGGAAAGAACGAAGGCGAGAAAAGAAGTTGCGCAAAGGAAAGACGAAATCAGAAGGTGTGAAGGGAGTGGAAGCTTTGTTGAAGAGCCTGGAGAAGCGAGAGCCGCGGCGAGACAGACAAAGGGATTATCGAGACACACTTGACAGGGACTCGGACCATTCACAGGATCGGCGGCGTTCACAATCGCCCTCAAACCGGAACAGAGAGAGCCGGAATGTTCGCATGAGGAGTCGCACTCCCGAACGAGATTCACGGCGTTCCGAACTGTCCAGGCGCAGGGACAGGGATGATAGGTATGACGACTGACCCGGCAGGTTTTTTTGATCCTGTTCTGTATCTCTTGTTTCAATTACTGCCGAAATACTAGGTCTTTGCTTTCGCTATTGGATTTGATGACAGCTGTTAGCTGTCCTTGTCTGATGGAGAGACACAATGAATACTCGGGTGATGACGCAAATGTTCGCATTCTAATTACTTCGCTTGTGAAGCGATGGCGAGTCATTGATCTGCCCCTGTAGATCAAGGAACTTGGAAAATCCCTCCGAGACGTCACGCTACGGGCGGTCGGCGGGCATATCTTCCCATATGTGTTGAATTTCTAATCCCAACATTTAGCGTTTAGAATTTTCCGCCGGGATGGTGAAACCTTTAACCGCGGATCGGTCCAGCTCTCCATGAAACAGTGCAGTACTATTAGTTTTTGTTCAGCCCGTTTGAGTGTATTCCTCTCCGCTACGAGCGATAGCATGCCATTGCTTGTCGCGTTTCCAGTGCCATCTTAGAGATAATGCGTTAGAAGATGTCTGCTCCTGGTCACGTGAGACACACAAAGAATCTTACGATGAGATAAGATAAGTCGACCACTATCTGGACATACATGTACAATGAACTCATACTAGCAGTACCATTGTTCTAATTCAGATGCATCTCAGCTTGCGATTGCGCAGGGATGACAGATCATTGTTCACAACTTCTCGTCACTGTTTGAACTCTGAATGTACATAAAGATGTCATCTTGCCGGCAAATTTGTTAACTAGATCACTTCGAGT